>CAUYTI010079363.1:0-10290 GCA_963575145.1 Galago senegalensis | reverse complement strand
AAAATAGCCGGGCATTGTGGCAGGTGCCTGTGGTCCCAGCTACTTGGGAGGCGGAGGCAAGAGACTCGCTTGAGCCCAGGAGTTGGAGGTTGCTGTGAGCTGTAATGCCATGGCACTCTACCCAGGGGGACAGCTTGAGGCGCTGTCTCAAAAAAAAAAAAAAAAGAAAAGAAATTGGGTTGTTTTACTTTTATTATTTTTGTTGTATGTCATACTTATGGGGTACAGTATGATATTTCAATACATGTATACAATGTATAATAGTTAGATCAAGGTAATTAGCATATCATCACCTCAAGCATTTATCATTTCTTTGTGTTGGGAATGTTCAAATCTACCCTTCTAGCTGTTTGAAAATCTACAATCCTGTTATTGATTCCAACCCTCCTGCAGTGCTGCGGAACACCAGATGTCAGCCCTGCCATCTCACTGCACTTCCCTTAGCCAACTTTTGGCTATATCCCCTCCCTGGGACTCTTCCTGGCTCCTAGTAATCATTATTCTGTTCTCCCTTTTTTTATGAGGGCTTTTTTAGCTCCCACATGTAAGTGAGAACATATGGTATTTTTATTTCTGTGCCTGGCTCATTTTGTTTACCATGATGTCCTCTAAGGTCATCCTTGTTGTCAGCCTTAGTGGTTGGAAGAGTCTAGATAAGTCTAGTCTTTGACACAGTCAGTTTGAAGGCCTGTATGAGACTTAGTAGGCAATGAAAACGCCCATTTGGAGCTGAGGAGGGAGCACCAGTCTGGAAAAATCCATCCTGTTATTTATTTATTTATTTTTTTGAGACAGAGCCTCAAGCTGTCCCCCTGGGTAGATTGCTGTGACATCACAGCTCGCAGCAACCTCCAACTACTGGGCTCAAGCGAGTCTCCTGCCTCCGCCTCCCAAGTAGCTGGGACCACAGGCACCTGCCACAATGCCTGGCTATTTTTTGGTTGCAGCCATCATTGTCATTTGGCGGGTCCGGGCTGGATCCAAACCCTGCACTTTAGGTGTATGTGGCTGGCGCCTTAGCCACTTGAGCCACAGGTGCCAAGCCACATTCTGTTATTTTGTACTGTATTAAAGCCATGGATGTGGTTGAGAAAAAACAGCCATCACTCACTTGTGTTTATCACCTGCCAAGCACTGCCCTGCATGGGGATCACCTCATTTAAAGCTGCCAGAAACTTTATTTAGAAGTTACTAATGTTGCTGATGTTTTCTCAGATGAGTGATGTGAAGTTTAGAGATTAAATCCTTTTCCCAAGTTTGCATAGTTGATAAGTGGATTTTTTTTTTTTTTTTTTTTTTTTTTTTTGCCAGGGCTGGGTTTGCACCCGCAACTTCCAGTATATGGAGCCAGTGCCCTACTCCTTGAGCCACAGGTGCCACCATTTTTTTTAAGTTTTTTAAAGAATTTTTTAAATTCTTTTTTCCCAAAGTCTCAAAAAATAGACAACTAATATTTATAAATAAAAATAGAAGATAATTTCAAAAAACAGATCATGCCAAATCTTATAGATAATAGAAAAAGAAAAAATACTTCAAATTCATTCTACTTCATCTGGATACACCTGATATTAAAATTGAAAAAAAATATATTATCATAAAGGGTAATTACAAACATATTTCACTTATAAATGAGGATGTAATATCCTAGGCAACATATTAATAAGTTGAATTAAAAATTATTGTTCAAATAATGTACTTTGGTTAAAATTAAGTGAATTTGAACCCAAGTGATTGGACCCCAGTGCCCTGCTCGCTGGGGTTTATTGTGGAGATGTCCACATTTAAGGGCAAATAGAAGTTGAATCCAGTGGCTCACGCTTATAATCCTAGCTCTCTGGAGGCTGAGGGTGAATAGATTGCTTGAGCTCAGGAGTTCGAGAGCAGCTTAGCAAGAGTGAGACCCTATCTCTACTAAAAATAGAAAAACTACCCAGGCATTGTGGTGGGCACCTGTAGTCCCAGCTACTCTGGAGGCTATGAAAGGAGGATCACTTGAACCCAGGAGTCTGAGGTTGCTGTGAGCTATGACTACCTACAGAGACAGAGTGAGACTCTGTCTCAAAAAAAAAAAAAAAAGGAGGAAAGAAAGACTGGCCACCCTGATGAGCGTATAAATGATGTCACCTTGGCAAATTTACCTCCAGCCCTCAGTCTCGCAGGCTCAGAATCCAAGCTTGCCAGCACAAGGGTCCAAGCTCCTGTGAGCTTATGTTTAAAAACCAGGCTGTTGATTGATTAATTGGTATTGAGTAATAAACTACCAAGCAAGCCAGATGTTCATGACTTGTTGATGAGAGCATTATGGCTTATAGGCAAAATCTAATTATCCTAAGAATGCTGGCAGAAAACATGCACTGAGCGCAGGAAGAAGCATACAGATAGTATGGCCAGTGTCGTTGATCTGGGAGGCACTCTGCACCATCTCTGCTGGGCCAGTGTTTGCCACGTTGTTCAGAAGCTCATGTTCACGGACTGTGGTACTTTCTCTTTGGGCAAATTCCATTTCTCTGGGGTCCATTCTCCTTGGCTCAGTGCTCCCAACATGCTCATTTTCTTAGCATCTTCACAATACCTGACATATCCAAATATCACCACGCGTACAATTATAGTTGAATCCTGATTACACTTGGGGCGTTAGGGCATATTTGTTACAGTGTATTCTCTCAGTACAGTGAGCTGGGGAAAAGAAACAGGTACTAAGAACATCATGAGGAAAGGGGAATACATTTACCATCCACATCTTGCAGGTGGATGAGCATAGGGTCTTCATCTTCTTCCTCAGGTTGGGTGGACTGGGGGGGGGGGAGAGGCTTGCTGCCTGAGGCTGGAGGAGGCAGGATAAAATCCCCACGTAAGTGGCCTGCACAGTTCAAACCCCTGCTGCTCAAGGGTAGGCAGAGTTATGTTAACTTAAGTTTATTAAATTAACTTACTTTAAGTAGTAAAACTCTTTATTTTTAAAGGAAATGGTCCGTGATGAGAGCAAAGGAAAGCTATCCCCTGCCACAAACCGAAGGCAGCCATAAAGCTAAGCACACAACTGTTAAAAGAAAATTTGACTCTATGTTACCCATAACCCCACCAGCAAGATGCCTGCTACTCAGACAGCGCAGGGCAGGCAGCTATGAGACCCACCCTTTCCCAGAGACATTCCCGCATCACCAGACTGTCCTCAGACGGCCACCTGGACAGGGCAGGTGTGACACCAGTGACAGCTGAGCTTCGGGACCCAGTTCCTCAGCTATGTTTGTACCTGGCTTTGTGGGATTTTTTTTTTTTTGGCTGGGGCTGGGTTTGAACCGGTCACCTCCCGCATATGGGGCCAGAGCCCTGCTCCTTTGAGCCACAGGTGCCGCCCTGTTTTTGTTGTTTTTTTTTAAAGAGCAGCCCCCCCTCCTCTACTATTTGTATGAAACTTAATTCCTCCCAAACCTGTATTTATTTCTACTTCTGGGTCATTCTGGAGGTGGGCTGAGTCCACCATAAAAGTTTTACTTTTTTGCATTTCATTCCGAAGGGGTAAGATTTTTCAGATTTGGTGAAAAGGCAAAGAGGAAGCCGAGGTCCGTAGTTTGAGGCGTGGGCAAGAGTGAAGGGTGGATCTGCTTAGCCAGGAGAATGTGAGCTTGTTTTTTTTTGTTTTGCTTTGTTTTTGAGACAGTCTCAAGCTGTTGCCTGGGTAGAGCGCCAGCTCTCAGGCTTAAGCGATCCTGTTGCTTAGTTTTTCTATTTTAGTAGAGACCGGATTTCGCTTTTTCTCAGGCTGGTCTCGAACTCCTGAGCTCAGGCGATCTACCTGCCTGGGCCTCCAGAGTCCTGGGATCCCGAGTGTGAGCGGTCGGTTTACAAATGGCAGGCGATGTTCGCCCCTCGGGTCTCTATTTTCTCTTTGGATCTGAGAAAACATCATGGGCTCTAGTGAGAGCTGTGGAGTGTGCGGGGTGTTTGGAATTCTCATCCGGGAGCCCCCAGCGGTGAGAGCTCTGACCACAGCCTGCCGGGGAGGCGGAGCTGGGCAGGACTGTCCCCTGCACAGCCCCAAGCTCCCTCCAGGGCCTGGGGTGTAGGAGGAAGGGGGAAAGGAGCGAAGATGACAGGGGCAAGGGAGCTGCTGATCCACATAAACAGCAGAAAGAAGATGCACCTGGGTGGAGCCTGTTCCGAGCTGGGGCTTTGCAGACCGACTCCAGGTCCTCATGAGGTCCCAGAGTGGGAGGAACACGAAGGTAAAATCAGGATGCAGGAGGCGTAAGTGTGAGTTCAGGACTAGGCCCAGGGCTGCCCTTCCAAGAGACCTAGTAGGGTAAGGGGTCAGGAAAGCACAAACCAGACCAAGAAATGGAGATGGCCAGGCTAGACCCACTGAGGCCCATGGAAGGCTTGAAGGCTGAGTTCTCCGAGGAGCAGGGCTCAGGGCGGCCTGTCTGGGGTGGAGGCTGCAGGGATGGACAGAGGAGGAATGAAGTGTCCAAATTCCCAGAACCCAGACCTCAAAAGAAATTGTGTAGATGTGATTAGGTTAAGAATTTTGAGATAGGGAGATTATCCTGGATTATCTGGGTGGGACCAGTGTCATCATAAATGCTCTTAAACAAGAAAGAGCGAGTGTGGCGGCGCCTATGGCTCAGTGGGTAGGGCGCCGGCCCCCTATACCCAGAGTAGCGGGTTCGAATTCGACCCCAGCTAAACTGCAACATAAAATTAGTGGGGCATTCTGGTGGGTACCTGTGGTCCCAGTTACTTGGGAGGCTGAGGCAAGAGAATTGCCTAAGCCCAAGAGTTTGAGGTTGCTATAAGCTGTGATGCCACAGCACTCTACCGAGGGTGACCAAGTGAGACTATGTCTCCAAAAAAAAAAAAAAACAAAAAAGAAAAGAAAGACAGACAGAAAGAACGAGTGGTGTGACAGCTGGCTTTGAAGATGGAGGAAGGGCTCAGGAACCGCGAAATGCAAGTGGCCCCTGGATGCTGGAAAAGGCAAGAGAACAGACACTCCCTTTGAGCCTCTGGACGGAACAGGCCCGTTGACACCCCGATTTTAGCCCAGGGCGACCCATTTTGGATTTCTGAGCTCCAGAACTGTAAGGTAATAAATGTGTGATATTTTAAGCCACTTAGTTTAACCCCATTTGCAGCAGCAGCAGGCAACTAGTACACATGAGAAGCTGGTTGATACACAGTTTTAGTAAAGGAAGCCTAGAGCCAGAAGAAATCCCCTCTGGGTGACAGCGAGACCACGTGTGCAAGAATAAACTGGAAGGGACGTGAAGTTCTTCAGGGAAATCTACTTTCAGTTGAAGCCCAGGAAACAGAGGAGGTGGTGAGTGAAAAGGTTAAGAGTATGGGGAACTATTTCAATTTTTGGCACTAGAATAAGAATTTCAAAGGGTACAGTGTAAATAGAAGCCAGGTCGGGAGAAGCCAGAGTTGAACGGGAATAAGACTGTGTTGAAGGAGCTGGGCCCTCCAGGGAGTGCCACCCTTGTGCACGCCCCATCATCACTGAGAATAACAGAAAAAAGGGAGCAGAGCCTGGGGGGGGGCGGTAGGGAGGACAGAGGCAGAGCCACTTCACTCAGCGGTTTTAACTGAATGCCTTTTGGCTTCCTCTTCAATTTAGCTTGTTAGTTTTGAGGTATGGTTCTTGCCTCTGCTGACCTTAGTCAAATTCTATAAGAAAACTTTTACTTTTTAAAGGACTGAGACCAATTTTATGCAAAACAGCATGCAATGCTTATTAATTATTATCCTAAACAAGTCTAAATGTGTTTCTTCACAATCTATAATAAAACTGTGCTTCTGATTAAAGGATGTTGTGCCCATATTAGGCTCATAAGTGCTTGCTGGATTTAACTGAATTAAGATGAGTCACAAAGTGCTAGATACTTGGATGTAGGGGCACAAGACAGCATGATGCTCCTAAGTGCCTGCCTTATTTACAAGATAGGATGAGATCAGCCCCTGCCACAGCATCACGAGGGAGCTGGGTGGAAGGGACCTTGCATGTTAATGTCAGGTTTGTGATGTCCAGGACCTCAAACTCTTTACTCTATTAGGTGGGCTAGACCCTGTGAGGTCAAGTCCCTCCTTTTGTACCTCTGGTATAAAACCTAGGGCTAAAACTTAGGCTTTGTTTCTTTCTACTAAAGTCCTAAATACTGGTCTTTTTTTTTTTTAGAGAGTCTCACTTTGTTGCCCTTGGTAGAGTGCCGTAATGTCACAGGTCACAGCAACCCTACCCACTGAGCAACAGGCATTGCCCCTGAATCCTGGTCTTTAGATATTACCCATTTTATGGCATGGGAAGCAGAAGGGACAAACCCAAGGAAAAGAATAATGGAAAGACAGCATTTCTCTAAAGGCACCAAACAGAGCTGGCCTCCGCCACCCACACTTTGGCTTCCCAGGGTGGACACCCTGGTTTCTCTTACTACACCAGTTGCACAGATAAGAAAAAGAATATGTGGGTGGCACCTGTGGCTCAGTGGTAGGGCACTGGTCCCATATACTGAGGGTGGCGAGTTCAAACCCAGCCCCGGCCAAGCTGCAAAAGAAAAAATAGCCAGGCGTTCTGGTGGGCACCTGTAGTCCCAGCTCCTCGGGAGGCTGAGGCAAGAGAATCGCCTAAGCCTAGGAGTTGGAGGTTGCTGTGAACTGTGACGTCACAGCACTCTATTGAGGGCGATAAAGTAAGACTCTGTCTCTAAGAAAAAAAAAGAAAGAAAGAAAAAGAATCTGAAAGTGGCAAAGAGAGATGGAAATCTGAAGAGACCAGTCCCTGCTAAGGCAGAGCTATTAATCTCTTATTAGTTGTAACAAAAGTTCCACCCTTCATGACATGGCCCAATTATGTCCTTGACTTTCATGTACAGCAAATTCTCCCACCCTCGAGATGAGAGAGGATGGTAAGAAGCATTGAGTTTTCCCCTACAAACCACGAAATAAGTGTCCCTTATTTTATCCCAGCTCATCAACTAAAAACTGATGTGTGTATCTATTGTGTATCTGTTCATCCATTTTTTCTTTCCAGTGTGCAAAGCTAATTACTTCTTTAATTAAGCACTCTTCACTCTTATTAGAGTTGTTAGAATATTCGAGAACATTTGCTGCTCTTTGTTTCCCAGAGGACCCAGGCATGCATTTTCAGGGAACAGCTGGGGTTGTTTGTCTGTACAATGTATGTCAGGTGTGAAAATGACAATTTACTGCCTTTCAAAAATCTATTTCTTCATTTTCAAGTGGGTGCAGCTGCCTGGGACTACAGGATGTCTGGCTGTGCTCAGGTACTGATGAAGACTGATCTTGGCTAGCTAAGTGCCTCCAGAGCCAGACACAGAATTAGGTGTCTTGGAACCACCTGTCTGTGAATCCTGAGTTGCTGCAGAGAAAGATGTGGTTTTAATTAAGTTCTGTGCTGAGTCCAGGGGCTGTGGAAAGAGTCTGCATGGGGTGGCACCATGATGTCAGTACAAGCACGGGGATTATTCTTGTGGGAATGATTTGACCACCTCTCCTTTCATAAATATTGAGCTGGGTATTCTTGGGGCTGGTTCTTATCTCTCTGGAGACCAGAGACTCCAACAGGGCTGACTCCATGGGTGTATGTCCTGTGTAGACAGCACCCTACTCTAACAAGGACCCCATGCTTGGGTTAATGCTCTTTTGTAGCCATCTTGATAGTATTTTTTTATATTTTTACATTTTTATTTGTTTATTTACCCAAAGAAGACAGAAAAAATATTCTGAAATTCTTTGTATTATTTATTTATTTATTTTGAGACAGAGTCTCACTTTGTCACTCTCGATAGAATACCTTGGTGTTATAGCTCATAGCAACCTTAATCTCTTGGGCTCAAGTGATCCTCTTGCTTCAGCCTCCCAAGTAGCTAGGACTATAGGTGCCCACCACAACACCCAACTATTTTTAGAGATGAGGTCTCACTCTGGCTCAGGCTGGTCTCAAACCCATGAGCTCAGGTAATCTGTCCACCTCGACCTCCCAGAGTGCTAGGATTATAGGCATGAGCTCCTGTGCCCAGCCTTGAAATTCTTAATAACTTTTTTGTAAGGGATGGGGTCTCACTAATTGCCTAGGCAAGAGTGCACAGCAAGTCACAGGTGTGATAATTGCAAACTACAGCCTCCAATTCCTCAGCTCAGCCTCTTAAGTAACTTTTTTTTTCTTTTTTTTGAGACAGAGTCTCAAGCTGTCACCCTCGGTAGAGTGCCATGGTGTCACAGCTGACAGCAACCTCAAACTCCTGGACTTAAGCAAGTCTCTTGCCTCAGCCTTCCAAGTTGCTGGGACCACAGGTGCTCGCCATTGTCATTATTGTTTAGCTGACCTGGGCCAGATTTGAACCTGCCAGCCCTGGTGTATTGTGGCAGGTGCCCTACCACTGAGCTACAGGCAATGTCCTTGAGTAACTTCTTAATAATGTTTTAGTAAGGGACATGGCATTTTCTTGTTGTACTGTGTCTACAAATAATGGAACTTGTCCTGGTCTCCAGTATGGTTGCTTTCATTGAGAGCTCTCTAATTTCTAAATTACTTCTGTAATGGCCCATAATCCTTTGCATGCATTTACTTACATGTTTATATCCATTTTCCAGACTGCAGGTGTCTGGAGGCCTTGGACATCCTTGTCTCTTTTCCCCAGGGCCTAAGAGAGTGCTTAGACAATGTTTGTTGAGTGATTGAATACTTGAAAGAGGCCTTGGGGGATATTCCCATAGCCAAGGTAACAAGTAGACTATTGGGATAGTGTCACATTCGGTGTCAAGTTCACTGTAAAGGGGGTTATTAATTCTGGATACACCTTCCCTACCTCCTCCTCAATTGCTTCTCTCTGTCTGAGCTATAAGCTGCTTTAATGCCTGAGTGCCCACAGTGATTCTCTGCTCACTTGACTCCTGATTCTGTAAGCTGAGCAGGGAACCCTGTGCTGGCTGAGATAGCTATGTTTAGAGGACCAAGATGAGCTGCTGCTGCCAGCGTTCAAGGATATAGACCTTTGAGACTTGACCTTGGGATTAGGCAAGCCTTCACTCTGGCCAGCAGAGCTGTGGGGTCTTAGAGAAGTTAATGTGAGAACTTCCAAGGCAGTGAAATGAAGAAGCTGGACAGTGAATGTGGCACTTGTGAGCACCAGCAGTGCTGTGGGTCATGGTGGAGGTCACTGGCCTTGGAATTTTTAAGGTGCTCCTGAGCCAGGTCTAACAATTTTTACTGCATTTTAAATAAATTAGAAGAGAGCTAATTAAAAGAAACACCTAAGTCTGAGAACCACAGGTCGGATTCACTTCCCATGGTCACCTGAACACCATGTGAATAGTGTTCTGAGGCAGGGCAGAGTGTGGTCATTGATCAGAGGGGGCACACAAGCAGCATTTAGAGAGCCAAATACAACATTGAACTTGTAAACGCCCCTGTGTTTTGGCTGACTGAATAAACAGATCAGTGAGGACTTGCCATCAACACTCTAAGTCTGTCCCTGAAACTAGGTTGTTTTCAGTAAGTTCTTCAACTTGAACTTCAGTTTCCTTACCTATAAAAATATTTGATGGTCTGAAATATTTTCTATCTTTAATAATAGTAATCATGTTACCCTTTTGTAAAAGGAAGACTATTTGCCTCACTAAAACAAAACAAAACAAAACAAAACAAAACAAAAAACACCCCTCCTGCCTTCTTTTTGTCTGGATATGCTCAAGGCTCCTTTTCTTCAAGCCTTTGCTATGGAAGTCTGGCTTGATTTCTAATGTTACACAAGCAGAAATGTTAACATTTCTAATGTTATTTTTCACAGGATGGCCAGAGTTCCTTTCTTTTGACTCTGGACTATGGCAGATGATGAGAAATGGGTATTTCAAGAATTACATCTTGGCTGGGCGCAGTGGTTCACAACTGTAATCCCAGCGCTCCAGGAGGCCCAGGCAGGTGAATTGCCTGAGCGCACGGATTCGAGACCAGCCTGAGCCAGAGCGAGTGAGACCCTGTCTCTAAAAATAGCCAGGCGTTATGGTGGCACCTGTAGTTCCAGCTACTTTGGAGGCTGAGGCAAGAGAATTGCTTGAGCCTAAGAGTTTGAGGTTGCTGTGAGCTGTGATGCCATGGCACTCTACTGAGGGTGACAAAGTGAGACTGTCGGCTCAGCGCCTATAGCTCAACTGGCTAAGGCACCAGCCACGTACACCTAAGGTGGCGGGTTCGAATCCCCAGCCTGGACCCGCCAAACAACAATGACGGCTGCAACCAAAAAATAGCCGGGCGTTGTGGCGGGCGCCTGT
>CAUYTI010079359.1:0-37472 GCA_963575145.1 Galago senegalensis | reverse complement strand
GGAGCCTCAAGCTATCCCCCTGGGTAGAGTGCCATGGCATCATGCTCACAGCAACCTCCAACTCCTGGGCTCAAGCGAGTCCCCTGCCTCAGCCTCCCAAGTAGCTGGGACTACAGGCGCCCGCCACAGCGCCCAGCCATTTTTTGGTTGCAGCCATCATTGTTGTTTGGCGGGTCCGGGCTGGGGATTCGAACCCGCCACCTTAGGTGTATGTGGCTGGCGCCTTAGCCGCTTGAGCCACAGGCACCGAGCCAGATTTTTTTTTTTTAGAGTCTCACTATCACCCTCTGTAGAGTGCTGTGGTTTCCCAGCTCACAGCAACCTCCAACTCCTGGGCTTAGGTGATTCTCTTGCCTCAGCCTCCCAAGTAGCTGGGACTGCAGGTGTCCACCACAATGCCCGGCTATATTTTGTTGCAATTTGGCCGGGGCTGGGTTTGAACCTGCCACCCTCAGTATATGGGGCCAGCGCCTACCCACTGAGCCACAGGTGTGGCCCTACAGTAGAATTTTAAAAGAATATTCATTTTGTCAAGAGCCAACTGTTTAATCTTTCAACCAACATATGTAAACTTAAAACAATATATTTTGCTTTCCGTATTCAAAAATCTTAGCATTCCCTATGGGAAATGCCAATTATACTGATTTATTTGTATTATTTTTAAAGTCATTTTGTGTTTGCTCATATCTTAGCCTTTGCAATCACTGTAATGAGCTCCTGCCCCTGCCCCATCTAGTCCATCAGCAATCCTGACTCACTTTATCTTCAGCATGGACGCAGAGCCTGGCCACTTCTCTTACTCCCACTGTTCCCACCTTCATCTTTTCCTGGGTTATTTTACCAGCCTCCTAACCGTCTCCTTTGCTTCTACTCTTGCTACCTCCCAACCTCCCAGACTGTTTTCCACACAGTAGCCAGAGTGACTCTTTTAAGACCAACTCAGATTACATCACTCCTTTCTTCCAAATAATTTTGAGGTCTTGGCTTCAGCCTACCTGATCGGCCCTCCTTCCTCCCTTCCCACCCCTCCCTTTCCCCCTTCTCTGCTCTGTTTCAGCAACTTGCCTCCCTTCCTGTTCTTTCCTGTTCCCCCAGGAGGTGAGTGTGCTTCTGCCACAAGGCCCAGCCCTTGCACCTGCTGTTCCCTCTACCTAGAACCCTCATCTCTTAGATTTGGGCATGCTTCACCCACCCACTTCATTCAAGTTTCTGCTGGAACTAATATAATACACTGTTCTAGCCTGTCCCTTTCACAGCTCCCTCCCCCACTGTAGGCTTTATCCATATCCAGCACAGTATACAGCTACTTGTTTACTGTCTGTCTCCTCCCAGGAGGGGTTTGTATGTTTGTTTACTGTTGTATCCTTAGCAGCTTTAAGAGGGCTTGGCACACCATAAGTAGGCCCTAAACGAATATTATTAAAGGAATTAATAAGTTTCCAAAGGTATGCATTTTAAGATTCTTTTGCTGACCTTTCAAATAGCAGACATACCGAATTTTTCTAGTTTCCCAGTTAACTTTTTTTAAATCAGGTTTTAGAATTATTAGGACTTGATTTGATGCTTCCTTCACAGTTTCATGTTTGTGGCTAATGGACACCCACGTCACAGAATGACTCATACTCATATTGTGTAATCTTTTTGGATTTCATCTTTATCTTTTCTACTGCTTTAATTAAAAAGGCATGATTTCATGAAATTTTTAAAAGCTGCTAAAATCTTCCTGTTGATAATTTTTCTACTGAAAGGAAAAATTTTGAGGTGGAGGTAAGTTTGGAAAATTTGCAAAACTGGGCTTGTGGCAAGAGGCGTTTTGGGAAGGGGGCTTGCTTCACCCTTGCGGGTTGCTCTGGGTGGGGTCTCAGGCTGTGGCTCCCCTCCCCCTTCCGGGCGGCGGCGGCGGGGGTGGGGGTGGGGGTGGGGAAGGCTGACTTGCGCCTGCTCCTGCAGATCAACGCCAGCGCAGAGAGAAACTGGCTACACGTCAGCTCCGACGCCTCCCGCCTGGCCATCATCTGGAAATACGGTGGCGTCTACATGGACACCGACGTCATCTCCATCAAGCCCATCCCTGAAGAGAACTTTTTGGCTGCACAGGCTTCTCAGTACTCTAGTAACGGGGTGTTCGGCTTCCTCCCTCGCCACCCCTTTCTGTGGGCGTGCATGGAGAACTTCATTGAACACTACAATTCAGACATTTGGGGCAACCAAGGCCCCAATTTGATGACGAGGATGTTGAAGGTGTGGTGCAAACTCGGAGACTTCCAGGAACTGAGTGACCTCAGATGTCTCAACTTGTCCTTCCTACACCCCCAAAGGTTTTATCCCATCTCCTATCCAGAGTGGAGGCGCTACTATGACGTCTGGGATACGGACCCGAATTTCAATGACTCTTATGCCCTGCATTTGTGGAACTACATGAACCACGGGAGGAGGGCTGTGGTTAGAGGAAGCAACACACTGGCGGAAAATCTCTACCGCAAGCACTGTCCCAGGACGTACAGGGACTTGATTCAAGGGTCAGAGGCATCAGTGACTGCGAAGCCGAGGGGAGGTAGCGAATAGAGTCAAAGCTGGTTGCTGCTGCTACATCACCCAACCGGAGCTCCCTGGAGCGCTACGCATTCCCCAGACTCCCACTCTCTCTAGGGTGCTGGGGGCTTACTCGGGTATCAGTTAGGATTAGATTTCTCTATCATAGACCAATCCTCCCCACTCCAAAATAGTGGCTATAAGGCAGGCTATAAAGAAGCCTGAAGGCTGGGAATTCAGAGTGGGTGTGATAAGGGCATCCATCAGGGATCCAGGCTTCTTGTACCTTTCTGCTCGTCAGCCTTAGTGGGCATAGCACATGGCCCATGCTCCAGCGCACCGATGCATTTAGGCAGCAGGGTGAAGAAAGGAGGAATGGTGCACCCCTTTGTTTTGTGGAATACCTTCAGTTTTTTGCTAGGGCCGAGTTTGAACCCACCACCTCCGGTATATGGGGCCAGTGCCCTATTCCTTGAGCCACAGGCACTGCCCTTGTTTTGTGGAATGCCTTCAAATACCACATAACACTTCCCAGTACATCTCTCTAGCCAGAACGTAGCTCCAAGAGAGGTTGGGAAAGTTAAGGAGGAAGAGAAAATGGAGGGGCAGCTAACAGTTTTTCTGCACGTTCTGCTTAATACTCTAATTCTGGAGCATTGTCTGGGGGAAAAAAAGAGACTTCAATACTAGTCCTGGTTTTGTCATTCAGTCAATAAATATTAGTAGAGCCAAGCACTTTATCCTTCAGCACTTGAGGGAGCCCCTTCAGCACTTTAGGGGCTGAAGATACAGCTGGCTTAAGCAGACAAGGTCCCTAAAACTTACATCCTAATCCCTGGCCTTCATGACCCTGGGACACGACCATCCTCCCCAGGGTGTCTGCCATTCCTTACCATACCCTTTTCTGTTTTATATATTTACCCTACCTCAAATGGCTCATAAAATACAAACTCAAACTATGTAAAACTGCTGCCTGTTCTAGGTTCACATGAAAATTTACCTCTTCCATTTCAAAACCTCATGCTGTACATCATAAATATATACAATTTTAACTTGTCAATTAAAACATTCATCTGTTCCTTTCAGGAATTATGAGAATTAATATTTTTTCTGCAAATACTCATCAGCCAGAATTTTTTTTAATGACCTTCCTTTTGGTAGCTTGCTTTTTTTTTTTTTTGAGACAGAGCCTCAAGCTATCCCCCTGGGTAGAGTGCCATGGCATCACGCTCACAGCAACCTCCAACTCCTGGGCTCAAGCGAGTCCCCTGCCTCAGCCTCCCAAGTAGCTGGGACTACAGGCGCCCACCATAACGCCTGGCCATTTTTTGGTTGCAGCCATCATTGTTGTTTGGTGAGCCCGGGCTGGGGATTCGAACCCGCCACCTTAGGTGTATGTGGCTGGCACCTTAGCCGCTTGACCCACAGGCGCCGAGCCTGGTAGCTTGCTTTATGGGAAAAACAAAGTTTACATTTTACTCTAAATAAAAAATTATGATGCCGTTTCAAACTACATCCATCCATCCACTTTCAATGTAATATTTCCCCCTATGAGAATCACTGCTTTGACAGTCTTATTTTATTAAATACCCATAAGTCATGTCTCCTCCCCTGGCTTTATTTATTCCTAGCTACTTGTTCTGGACTCTTAGATATCTATACCATGGTCAGGCTCTGAGGCCTGCTACCACCCATCCATGGCTGTCCTCTGGGTTGTCATCTCCTGCTGGTTTTGGCTCTCCTGACTATCTCTGGGTGAGGATTCTCAGGGGTTAGTAGGGTCACACACATAGGCTCTCATTCCCCACCTAGAGAATGCCTGACAAATGGTTCTTCAACTCACATTCCCAACACTATAGTTTTGAGGGGTTTGATTAGAAATATTTTCAATATTTCAAAAATATATGAATTATCTTGTGATAGTTATCAATCCTTTGTCAGATTCATAACATGCAAATATCTTTTCCCATTCTGGAAGTTTGTCTGTTTGCTTTGAGTGTTGTGTTCTTAGCTGTGCAGACACTTTTTAGCTTAATTAAGTCCATTATTTATTTTTGTTGATGTTGCCACCATTGCTGATGCTTTCTTCTTCATAAAATCTTTCCCCAGGCTGATATCTTGAGCTTTTTCCATGCTTGCTTTTAGAATTCTTATCATCTCAAGTCTTAGATTTAAATATTTTATTTATTGATTAAAATGATTAGTTAAGTTGATTCATCGTGAGTCAATTTTTATAAGTGGTATGAGGTGCGGGTCCAGTTTCAGTCTTTTGGATGTGGTTAACCAGTCCTCTCCGCACCATTTATTGAACAGGGACTTTCCCCCCAGTATGTTTTTGCTTGGTTTATCGAAGATCAGATGACAGTAAGAGGCAGGTTTCATCTCTGGGCTTTCAATTCTGTTCCATCAATCTATGTCTCTATTCTTGTGCCAATACCATGTTATTTTGATCACTGCAGACATGTAGTATAACCTGAAGTCTGACAGAGTGATGCCTCCAGCTTTGTTTTTATTACTATGGATTGCCTTGGCTACACAAGGTTTTTTCTGGTTCTAAACAAAATAGAACTATTTTTTAGAGTTTTTCAAAGTATGCCATTGGTATTTTAATGGGAATTGCATTAAATCTGTAGATTGATTTGGGTAGTATAGACATCTTTACAATGTTGATTCTTCCAGCCAAGAGCTTGGTATGTTCTTCCATTTGTTAGTGTCTTCTGCTATTTCTTTTTCCTCAGGGTTTCATAGTTCTCTCTGTACAGATCCTTCACCTCTTTTCTTAGGTATATTCCTAGGTTTTTCATTTTCTTTGAGCTATTGTGAAGGGTATTGTGTCCTTGATTTGCTTCTCCACTTCGTTGTTATTGGCATATACGAAGGCTACAGATTTGTGGACATTGATTTTTATACCCCACTACAGTTACTGTATTTCTTGATCACTTCCAGGAGCCTTGTGGTAGAGTCTCTAGGATTTTCTAAGTATAAGATCATATCATCAGCAAAAAGCAAGAGAACATTCTGAGCAGGGATCACAGGCTTCATTCAGTGGCCAAAGGGGAATCCCACTCATGAAAGGCACAAGCGACTCATGAAAGTCTCTGGGGCAGTTCCTTCCAGATCCCACTCCCATCACTGCCAGCAAATGAGTGGCCAGATCACACCTTAGGTTTGTTTCTAAACTCATGAAGCATGTCCTGCTGAGGCTTATTCTAGCCCTGCATTTTCATTTTTGCAGAGAGACCTTTTTCTCAAGAAAGGTGGTATCTTCTACAAGTGTTCAGATTTCCTTCAAAGGGGTCTTTTCAGGGAGTGGACTAGAGAAGTGATATCCAAATAGTGTGCTATGAGAGGATCTTAGGTGTGCTGCAAAAATTTTTGAAGACCATTAATTAAATTTTTTTCTAAAGACGTTTGAAGCACAGTAAGTATATTCTCTTTTTTGCTCTTTTTTGCTCAACATAACTGTGCTGCAAAAGTTTAACTATAGGTTCAAGTGTGCCGTGAGATAAACAAAGCTGACAAACCCTGTGCGAGAGTCTGCCTAAGGAAGACCTTCCCCTCAGCTCCAGCCAAGTCTAGAAATGTGAGAGTATGGGCCTTTTCTTGACAGATTCTCAGATTTTTCAAGAGAACTCCCCCCCACCAAAAAAACCCCAAATAAAACAGATTTTGATGTAAAATCTCCCTCTGACTGCATTATACATCAACTCTAAAACCCAACAATACACTTTCGACCCCAGATCACCTCAGGGATTATTAGTGGCTGACGTCCCAACGTTGGACCTTCCCACACACTTCAGATGCCCTGAACTTCATTTCAGGAGAGTGGGATCTGGAGGTGGCTTCTGAGATGTGAGGCCAGCAGATGTGGGCTTCCTTGGCAGGATCCTAATTTCTTTCTTAAGATAAACCTCAGAAGTGATCCCTCCAACTCCCCTCCCTCCACCTGTTCCCCCCTCCCTTCTCCCTCCCCCCTCCCCATATTCTTAGGCTAATTTGGTTATAGCTTTCATATAAAAGGTATAAATTTGTTTCATAATAGGGGTGTGTACATTGGATACTTTTTCCTCCATTCTTGTGATACTTTGCTCAGAAGAACATTCTCCAGCTCCATCCATGTGAACATAAAGGACGTAAAGTCTCCATCCTTCTTAATGGCTGCATAGTATTCCATGGTGTACATATACCACAGTTTGTTTTCTTTTCTTTTCTTTTTTTATTAAATAATAGTCATCCTAGTGGATGTGAAGGGGATCCCATTGTAGTTCTGATTTTCATTTCTCTAATGATTAGTGATGTTGAGCATCTTTTCATATGCACATTGGTTGCAAAGTATTGTAAACCGTGTATGCTGTTGCAATTTTAAGATTATTAGATTGAATTCTGGAAGTACTAATGACATTATTTAAGAAATCTTACAATTTATACTTTTATAATTAAGAGTAAATTAGCCAGATTTTCTTCTGGAGCCTAAATGAGCTACAAATAACATCTGAGAGTTGAATCTTACAGTCTGAAAATACTATTGTATTTGCCTTGGGTTCCTCATCCATAAAATGAAGGAAATAATCTTACCTCATAGAGCAGTTTTAAGGATTAAGTGAGATAATACATGTACAGTACTTGAGGAGTATATAGGAAACCTTGCTGCTATTTGCTCTTGTTTTATTTTATTTTATTTTTAGAGACAGAGTCTCACTTTGTTGCCCCTGGTAGAGTGCTGTGGCATCACAGTTCACAGCAACTTCCAGCTCTTGGCTTAGGCAATTCTCTTGCCTCAGCCCACGGAGTAGCTGGGACTACAGGTGCCCGCCACAACACCTGGCTATTTTTTTGTTGCAGTTTGGCCTAAGCTGGGTTCAAAGCTGCCATCCTTGGTGTATGGGGCTGGCGCCCTACTCACTGAGCCACAGGCACTGCCCTATTTGCTCTTATTGTACAAGGATGTGGGGTGGGGCCATTACCTGATGATTCTGAGGAGAGGAGAAACTTGAGATGGATAATGTAGAATGCATGGGATGGTAAGAGGCAGAGGAAGGAGAAAGAGAGTTTCCAGAAACCGAGGCCAGTCAGTGCATTTGTGAGTCATCCAGGGAGCATTTGGTGAACTTGTTCATGGCAGTGGAGGGCAATGGAAGATAAGGCTGTAAAGGTAGGTTGGGAGCAGATGGTAGGGGCAAAGAGGGTGAGTTCACCAGGCAGTGTGGGCTTCTAAAGGCAGTGGGGAACCACTGAAGGTTCTGTATTGGGAGGAGATGATCAAAGCCAGCCTGCATTATTTGTTCTTCCCAGGCCAGTATGACCCTCAAGCCATAATAGCAGCACTCCTTACCCAGGCTTTGATCTTGACCAATGCCGCTGTTTACCTTTTAGGGAGTACCTTAGATATTTACAAAGTACCATGTAATCAGTTTCATTAGTCCAGAGATAAGATTAATTAGATGTTTGAGGCAAGCTAGGACTGGAATTGGCTTTGAAAAAACCCAAGCATTAAAGGAACCAGCGCTGGAGGCTCAAATGGTAATTCTTTTTCAAATCTGGGGACTCTGACCTCTTCAGTAATATTTTCAGTATGCAGAATACCATACCAAGAGTTCCTCCAAATGGAAACCTTGTTCCTTCTTTCAAGAAGAGTACGGCCTCATCCAGGAGATGTGGGAGTGCTAGGAAACAGAATGGGGTACAGGTATACCTTATTGTGTAACTGGCCCTCATTAAACAAATTTCAGTAACCCCTATATGATCCTCTCTCTTAACTAACTACTTGACCTTTTGAGTTGTTTCCCAGAAAGGGTAGATTTTCTATAGGACAAAGGAGCTGAGATTCTGAAGGCCCCAGGGCGGACTTCCTGACTCCCCAATTCACCATCCCCCACAACCTGCCGCATTGCACGTAGCCCCTTGGTAGTTACACACCACCACCTGCCCCAAGGCACCTGGCCCCGCCTTTAAAATCTCAGGATCTCAGTGCCTCAGAGACAGATTTCAGGCAGCTTTTCCCAATAAGATATCTGTCATAATAAAAATTCCTTTCTTCCTTGACAATTCTCACCAACAATTGGATCATTGTTCGAGAAACAATTAGACCTAGACAGGAACCTCCTGTGGTTTCAACAACAATTGCTCCTCACAGAAATGGTATTTTTCACAAATTGAAGATCTGTGGCAACCCTGTGGTTGAGCAAGGATATCGGTACCATTTTCCTAACAGCAGGTGCTCGCTTTGTGTCTCTGTCACAGGTTGGTAATTCTTACAATATTTCACACTTTAAAAATTATTATTATACCTCTTACTGTGATCTGTGGTCAGTGATCATTGATGATACTATTATAATTATTTTGGGGCACCCTGAAGTGTGTCAAACTAAGTCCATCAAGGATGTGTATGTTCTGACTTTTCCACTAACGAGCTGCTGCTACCTGCTTATTTCCATCTCCTTGGACCTCCCTTTTCCCTGAGAAATAGCAATATTGAAATTTGGCCAATTAATAAGCCTACCGCGTCTCCTAAGTGTTTAAGTGGAAGGAAGAGTTACATATTCCTCACTTTAAGTCAAAAGCCAGAAATGACAAAGATTAGTAAGGAAGCCACGTCAAAAGGCAAGATAGGCCAAAAGCTGGGTCCCTCGCACCTACCAATTAGCCAAGTTGCAAATACAAAGGAAAAGTTCTTGAAGAAAATTAGAAGTGCTACTCCAGTGAACACATGAATGATGATAAAGTTAAATAGCCTTACTGCTGATGTGGAGAAAACGCCAGTGATCTGGAGAGATGATTAAACCAGCCACAATATTCCCTTAAGCCAAAGCTTAACCCAGAGAAAGAGCCAAACTCTCCTCAATGTTACAAAAGCTGAGAGAGGTGAAGCTCCTATAGAAGAAAAGTTTGAAGCTAGCAGGGGTTTGTTCATGAGGTTTAAGGAAAGCAGCTGTCTCCATGACATGAAAGTTCAAGGCTGAGAGCCAGTGCTGATGGAGAAGCTGCAGCAAGTCACCCAGAAGATCTCGCTAAGATTACTTATGAAGGCGACTACACTAAAAACAGATTTTCCATGCAGGCAAAGCAGCCTTCTATTGGAAGAAGATGCCATCTAGGATTTTCATAGCTACGGAAGACAAGTAATGCTTGGCTTCAAAGTTTCAGAGGACAGGCTAAACTTTCTTGTTAGGGGCCAGTGTGGCTGGTTATTTTAAGTTGAAGCTAAAGCTCATTTACTATTCTGAAAATCCTAGGGCCTTTAAGAATTATGCTAAATCTGCGCTGCCTGTGCTCTATAAATGGACGGAGAAAGGCTGTATAATATCCTATCTGTTGGAAGATGCTTTAATGAATACTTTAAGCCCACTGCTGAGATCTGCGCAGAAAAAAAGAGATTCTTTTCAAAATAACTTCCCATTGACAGTGCATCTGGCCACCCAAGAGCTCTGATGGAGATGTACAAGGAGATTAATGTTTTTTATTTTATATATTTAGAATCTCACTTGGTCACCCTTGGTAGAGTGCCATGGCATCTCAGCTCACAATAACCTCAAACTCTTGGGCTCAAGAGATTCTCTTATCTCATCCTCGTAAGTAGCTGGCGCCTGCCACAACTCCGTTTATTTTTAATTGAGGGATTTCCCCCTCCTTTTGTGTGTGTGTGTGTGTGTGTGTGTGTGTGTGTGTGTTGCAGTTTGGCCGGGGCCAGGTTCGAACTTGCTACCCTTGGTATATGGGGCAGGTGCCCCACTCACTTAGCCACAGGCGCTGCCCCCTCAACACCGGCTATTTTTTAAAGATGGGGTCTCACTCTGGCTCAGGCTGGTCTCAAACCTGTGAGCTCAGGCAATCCACCTGCCTCGGCCTCCCAAGTGCTGGGATTACAGGCGTGAGCCACCACGCCCAGCCTGAGATTAATGTTTTTGTGTGTGCTAACCCAGCATCCATTTTGCAGCCCATGAACCAAGAAGTAATTCTGACTTTCAAGTCTTAAGAAATACATTTCATAAAGTTATAGATGCCACAAGTAGTGATCCTTCTGATGGATCTGAGCCAAGACAATTGAAAACCTACTGGAAAGGATTCATCATTGTAGATAGCATTAAGAAACTTCAAGAACCATGGGAGGACATATGAAGATTAATACCAACAGGAGTTTGGTAGTAATTGATTCCAACCTTCATGGATGACTTCGAGGAACTAAAGACCTCAATAGAGGAAGTAACTGCAGACAGGGTGGAAATAGTAAGAGAACTAGCATTAGAGGTGGAGCCTGAAGGTGGAACTGAATTGTCACAATCTCATGATGAAACTTGAGTTCGTTCTTATAAATGAGTGAAGAAATTAGGAGATCTTGAGAAAGCAGGAATCGACTCCTGCTGAAGATGCTATGAACACTGTTGAAATGAAAAAAAAAGGATTAGAAAATTCCATGATCTTAGTGGATAAGCAATAGTAGGGTCTGAGAAGATTGACTCCAATTTTCAAAGACCCTCTACTGTGGGTAAAATGCTATTAAATAACAAACACCACATGCTATATGGAGAAATTTTTTGTGAAAGGAAGAGTCGATCAATGTGGCAGACTTCACTGTTGTCTTATTTTAAGAAATTTCCACAGCTACCTCACCCTTCAGTAACCCACTCTGTTCAGTCAGCAGCCATCAACAGCAAGGCAAGATCCTCTATCGGCAAAAAGATTTCAACTCACTGAAGGCTCAGATGATTGGTAGTATTTCTAGCAAAAAAAAAAAAATACTTTTTAACTAAGGTGTGCACATTTTTTTTTAGACCTAATGCTATTGTGCACTTAACAGACCAGAGCATAGTGTAAACACAACTTTTATATGCACTGGGAAACCAAAATATCCATGTGACTCACTTTATCGTAATGGTCTCGAATTGAACCCGCTATATCTCTGTGGTATGCTTGTATTTTCAAATATGTTCTACATAGTACTTATGAAAAATGCTGGGATTGAAAGTAGGAATGTGGTCTGAGAGAGCCCTGGAGACATCTTTTATCTCACCATATTTTAGCAGAATTGGCAAAGAACAACTTGATGATAAATTGTCAAACTTTTCTTCTGTCTTTCATGGAAATAATGTGCATAGAACCAGTGAATTTCTGTTATGTTAACATGAACTTTTTAGTTCTCCTAAACCAGATGGGAGAACAATAAGCAACCATGGAAGGTATTTACATTTCCATTAAGAAGAGTCACGCACGTACCAAAGGACTTTCAGGAGTGACTAATTCAAGGACCATTTCTGTAAAAGGCCCTTTTTGGGTATAAAACTTACACTCTGGTAGATGTTGCTCAGGATTCAATCAGAAAACCAGAGACCATTTTAGGTACCTCATGTAGGAAGGGATTTCACAGAAGTAGTTAGATGTTCATAAAAAGAAAAGGTGAAAAGGCTGGAGGTGCAGAAGTCAGGGAGGCACTGCTGGCTTTCAGGTTCACCACTGCAGTGTTTACTACAAGAAATTGCTGCAGCCACCTAGGTGAGGAAAACAACAGGAAACGGCCACCCATGGTCACAGATGGTCATAGGCCCTGCAGTACACAGGCTGATAATGAGCAAGGGAAAAGTTGGAAATTGCTGTGAAACTCACACCTGCTGAAGCCTAAGCTTCCAAATCTTGTGCAATGGCATGTCATTGGACAAATGTACTTCTTATCAAGAGCTAAGAAAGGAATGGTGTCTGGAGTATATATAGAGTTACCAGGCTCTCAGTCCTGGATGTAGGAAAGAGCATTGGAAGGGGTAGAGGGTGGATGTGGTTGCCAAAAAATAAAAATCCAAAGAAGCATGAAATAATACTCCCATTTTACAGATAAGGAAATTGAAGTGTGAGAGTCAAATAACTCGTCCAAAGTTACATCGTATGAGACTATGGTCTGTCTGACTTATCTGGTTCCAGGGGTAGAGTTTTTTTTTTGCAGTTTTTGGCCAGGGCTGGGTTTGAACCCACCACCTCTGGTATATTTGCCAGTGCCCTACTCCTTGAGTCATAGGTGCTGCCCCCAGAGGTAGAGCTTTTTAACACTTAATTACATTGAGATCTGTCTGTCACATGGCAAATATAATTGGCTTCCTCAACTTTGATGAACTCCCATTAGCTCACATTCTGTGAGGCTATATAATTTAAAATACAACTGTCAAAAAATGATTATTTTGTCAGCTTCTTATTTGATAGTATTTCCAAATTTGTTAACCTTTTCACTCTTTCCAATCCTATGTTGTCCAACATAATGATTTTTTTGTTTATAAACAAAAATAAACAAAACCACTTACTTTATGTAATCTAAAATAGATAATAAAATCATTAGTTAAGTTCGTATTTGTGAACTCTTTCAAAACTGTAGGATAATTACAAGTAGTCCTCCAACCTTTTTCCAGCCCCAAATAAATAACAGCTGGTGGGGTTTTTAAATTTTCTGCAGGTGGAAGAAAAATTAGATTGGAAAGGGCTAAACTCCACCCAGAAAAATGTGATCTAGTTAGTGCTTATTGTAAGCTCACTAGATATGAAGTCTTGGTTTGGTGCTATTTTAGGGAGTGGGGTGAAGCATGTTTGTGTCGCAACTCCTAAGTCCAGGCTTTAAAGCCTAATTATCCCACAGACCATTATCTATGAAATCTCTAATCCCAATTTGCTTTTTGAGTTCTTCATGGATCCTGGCTTAAGACAAGTTATAAACAAAGGAAGAAAGCCAACATTTAGTGCTTATTACCCCTCGAAAGCCAATACACTAAGTAGAAAGAATGTATATTTAGCATAATTCATTCATTGCTAACCACTTATTATGTACCTTGCTGGAGCCCAGTGAGGATTCATTTATTCATCCACCAAATATTTCTGGTGCTAAGTACTGATTATTGTCCACTTAGTACTTCCCTTCCTGTTCCTCATGCTCACACGGACCTGAGATTCTCCTCATTTCTCTGCCCTGCTCTGGCCTGGAGCAGGCTGATTCTGGTTTTGTCTGGGCCGCCTTGCCTGCTGGTTTTCACGGGGTTTGGTTAACGGGAGAGACCAGCAGGCAACTGAAGGGCATGAGATGGGAGAGGTGATGTTTCCTCTCTGCTTCCTTTCTGTTGGCACCGTATTTCTGACAGTGGGTGTGGGCCCCGGTGACTACGGCTTTTCCTGGGTGGCCCACAACCCTGTAGTTCCACTCTCGCCAGGTTCAGGTGACACTGTGTCCTTCCCTTGTCTCTTCAGCCCTAGGGGTGGTCATGGCTTTTTACCCTCACTGGTCCCTGGGTACCTCCCCACCTGGTGTTGGCCAGTGAGCCTGCCCTCCCTTCTGTGGAGTCTCTTCATTCAATTTCTTCATCTAAATCACCTCGGGTATCAACTGCTGACTCTCCTAAAAGACCATCAAAACAAGCTTTTGCCCAGACAAAGCTGAGTTTATTATATATTAGGATAAGAGAAAGTATCACCTTGGCATAGGCTTAGTGTCTCAGAAGGGAAATATTCCTAGAGTTTTGGGGTCTGAGTTCAAGTGGGGTCTAAGGTGGGGTCTTTCAATTCAGGAATCTAATTAGAATTGGGCAAAGTTTATGATAAAATAGTGTAGGGTGGATGGACACAAGAAAGAAGAGTTTTATAACGAGACTTGGTTATGGTGACCAGATTTTAACATCAGTAAGGCGGGACAACCTGAATGGGGGTGGGGGTGGGGTGGGGGTTGGGTTGGGTTGGGTGGGGCGGGGCAGGGACGGCTCAGGGCAGGGCCTGACAACAATGTAAACTTTGATAAGCAGTTGTCCATAATCACTTCTCAGCAATTATTTGTTATTATTGCAGTTTAACATTATAAAATTAACAAAAATAATATAAAACTCATGTTTTATATGGCAAAATAGCCACATGGCAGCCAAAAACTGTATATTCCCTTCCTGTTCTCCGACCTGTTCCTGCATTCTTTCAAAAAATCGGGACTTTTTTAAAACGCCAGAGGATGCGGGACAAATTGTTCAAAAGCAGGACGTCTGGTCACCCTAGACTTGGTAGATAGTTATTTGGTAGGCAGGCAGATGTGCCTAGGTGAGTGACCTACCGTCCTGAGAAGGGGACTGTCTGCCCATATGAATGGCCTGTTTTCCTGAGTAGACGGCTGGTTGACTAGTCTATTGTTCAGATAAATGAGTATTGGATGCACCTTATTGGTTTACAGCCTTATCTTCCTGGGCCAGAATTTCTGGGAACAAATAGTAAAGTCACATTGATACAGAGGCTGTAATCTTAGTGCTAATAATTAAGCCATGGGGCTTCAGGGATCTGACAGGCAATTTAATGCCCACTTGTGGACATCCTTCAGTCTGTGTTGGAGGAAGGGTAGACCGGTACCATTTGGGGGCATGAACAATCCAGATCTCCACTTGCTGCTTGAGTTACAATTATACATCAGGTTTCAGGGTATGGTCATTTTCACCGTTACCGGTGTCAGCTTTTCAGGTTCTTATTGCTGGATGATTGTTTGCGAGCTCATTTGATAAGACAATGGCTGCACAGCAGCATTAATGACTCTGGGGATGGCACATAGACATACTGTGAAATAAACAAACACTAAGAGGAGGATTATGGTCAGCGTTTATAGCAGCGGTTCTCAACCTGTGGGTCGCAATCCACAGGAACTATATTAAAGGGCATTAGGAAGGTTGAGAACCATTGGTTTATAGCATATTTCAGGGGCAGGAGTCAAGAGTGCTCCAATTAAACCAAGAGAATAGATCTCCTTCCTAGTCTGAAGAGCCTTCAGAACTAGATATGGGAGTAGTAGCCAAATCATCTAATGTCATCTTTTTCTTCTGATTTTTTCTAGTAATAGCAAAGACCCCAGATAGTTCAGCAGGGATGTAAGGACCACATTCTACTAATACAGCCACTGCTTTCCCTAGTATTATACCTAAAGTGGCTCTCTTTAATAGATGATGGGAGAAAGCCAGGTTGGAATGAAATAGTTTACTGGCTTAAGAGAAAAACAGAAAGGGTTGTAGTTCAGCCTGGAAATAAAAGCTGGATTTGATTAAGAAGCTGCTTTCATCCTGGGTGGCTCAGAGACTTCAAAATTAGCTGGAAAATATTCTTTCTTTTCCTTTAATATTTGCTCCCTGAGTCCTCGTACTTGTAATCTGCTACAGGGTTGGACTGTTTCTTTATCCACGTTTGTAAAACATTTTACATAGTATACTCATCTTTAATATGGCCTTTCTGTCAGCAACGTGGTAGTTTTATTGGTATTATCTGCTTACTGGTCCATCCTCTAGCTATACCTATGAGATCCTCAAGGGCAGAAAATGTTCCTTAGTCATCTTAGCTGCATGTACTCTATGCTCTGGAAGGCAGTTATTGACCATGTCTGTCTCCCTCTCTTCCAGTCACCCAGTATTACTTAGGGCTTAAGAGCAGGCTGGGTTCTTGGCCTGTGCCCACCACAGAAAAGGAATTTGGCACTTTTCTTGATTTCCCACATTAATACTGTAAGGCACCAGAGAAAAAGGACTGTTTTCTGTGGGCATATTTGTTGGTGGAGGTGAGAGATCATTGCACAGTGCTCTGGATGTCATTACCCTGAGGCAGGTGCCTTCTCCTAGCATCCTGTCCTCATGACCACTGCACCTCATGTTCTGTCCCACCAGCTTTGCTGGAGAAACTACCCATTTATGCTCTGCTGAGACAATCTCACCTCCTCCACATCTTCAGCAAACAAAGGACCTTCTAATTATGAGAGCCTGCCCTCCTGACATAAGGCTAAAGGATGGTTCACAGCTAGTGAATGGTCCCCTTTCACTTTTTTCCTTGTCTCACTTAGATATCTGAGTGGCCTTTCCTCACTTGAATTCCCTGCTTCTTTTTTCTTCTCTTGTCAAATTTCTGTTTACCCTTAGAGGCAGAAATGTGCTATCTCATCTCCTCATCACGACAGTTAGGACAACTATTCTCCTCCTGATTACTAGGTGCTAGGCAATTCTTTAGCAAATGACTCATTCAGACCCTCACAATGACCCTATAAAGTAAGTGCTATTTTACAGGTGAGGGAATGGAGGCACAAAGAAGCTTTTGCATATCCTTACCGACACTTGACATGGTCTTTTTGATTTTAGCCATTCTGATAGTATATCACTGTGCCTTTATTTTGCATTTCCCTAATAACTAAGGATGTTGAGTATCTTTTCTTGTGCTTCTTCACAGATTTTTTTGTGACGTGTTCCTGACCTTCTTTGTAAAGAATCTGTCAAATCTTTTGTTCACTTGTTCTTGGTTTGTCTTTTTTCATATTGTTGAATTTTGGATGTTCTTTATATATTCTGGATCTAAGTCCTTAATCTGACAGATGCTTTGCAAATATTTTCTCCACCTATTAATTATCTTTACATTTCTTAAAAATTTCAGATTGATATGAGGGTAAATGTTTAGGTTACATTGTTTTCATTTCTAAGGTAAAGTTCAAGTTGTAGTTGAGCCTTTCACCCAGGGTGTGTTCTGTGTTCTTTTCTTTTCTTTTCTTTTTTTTAAACAGAAGAGAAGTCTTTAATTGTTGATGACATCTAATGAATCAATTTGTTCTTATATTGATTGTGTTTCTGTTGTCATAAAGAGTCTTTGTCTAACCTAAAATCACAAAGATTTCTCCTGTTTTATTCTAGGACTTTTTATAGTTTTAGGCTTTCCATTAAGTCTAAAATAAATTTCAGGTAATTTTTTTTTTTTTTTGAGACAGTATCTCACTATGTTCCCTTTGGTAGAGTGCCATGACGTCACAGCTCATAGCAACCTCCAACTCTTGGGCTTAAGCCATTCTCTTGCCTCAGCCTCCCAAGTAGCTGGGACTACAGGGGCCCACCACAATGCCTGGCTAGTTTTTTATTTTTTTGGTTGTAGTTATCATTGTTATTTGGCAGGCCTGGGCTGGGTTTGAACCCACCAACTCTCGTGCATGTGGCTGGCACCCTAGCCGCTGAGCTACAGGTGCTGAGCCAAATTTCAGGTAATTTTTTAAAATAGTGCAAGATACGGACCCAAGTTCACTTTTTTTTTTTTTTTTGCATATGGATATCCAGTTGTTTGAACACTATTTGTGGAAAAAGGTATTCTTTCCCTATCGCATTACCTTTTTGTATCTCTCAAAAATCAATTGTCTTTATACATATGGGTTTATTTCTAGATGCTCTCTGTTTTTCCCATTGATTTGACTCTCTTTATGCCAAACACACTATTTTGACTATTATAACTTTGTAATAATGTTTTCAATTAGTCTTACCCTTTTAACATTATTTTTCTTTTTTAGACTTATTTTTGGCTGTTCTAGGCCATTTACATTTGTTATATGAATTTAAAATCAGCTCGTCAGTTTTTACAAACAAAGCTTGCTGGGATTTTAATAGAAGTTACATTGAATCTATGGATTAACTTGAGAAAAACTGATATCCAATAGTACTGATTCTTCTGATCTATTCTCTATTTAGGTTTTTAAAAACTCCTGTCAGTGATGTTTTATAGTTTTCAGGGCATGCATCTTAATACATCTTTTGTCAGCTATATCCTTCCATAGTTTGCATTTTTACAATATTGTGAATGATCATTTTTCAATTTCAATTTCTGATTGTTGCTCATATGTAACAATACAATAGATTTTTGTACATTTATCTTGCATCCTGCAACCTTGGTTTTAGCAGTATTTCTACTTATTGGTTCTAGTAGATTATGTTTGTTTATCTACATAGATGATCATATTGTCTGTGAATAAAGACTGTTTTATTTCTTCCATTTCAATCTGGATGACTTTTCCTTTCCTTTCTTTTTTTGTCTGATTGCACTGACCAGAACATCCAGTAAGGTATTAAATAAAGTGAGGAGAGTGAATCTAACAGTTTTGTTCTTCATATTAGAGGGATGCATTTAGTCTTTCGGTCTTACTGAGGGATAGTCTCACCCCTATTAAAGGGATGCATTTAGTCTTTCAGTCTATCAGCAGTAAGCATGATGTAGTTTTTTACTGATGCCCTTTCTCAGGTTGAGGAAATTCACTTCTGTTCCTAGCTTACTGAGAATTTTTATTAAGAATTGACATTAGATTTTGTTCAATGTGTTCCCCACAATTACTAAGTTGATCATATAGCTTTTATTTTTTAATTTGATCATATTATAAATTACATTGACTTAATTTTCAGTGTTAAGTCAGTACTACATTCCCAGGATAAATCCCAGTTGGTCATAATGTACATATATTATCCTATTAATATATTGTAGGATTAAAATTCAGGATAATGCTAGCCTCATAGAATGAGTTGGGAAGAATTCCTTCCTGTTTAATTCCTTTGGAAGAGTTTGTATAGAATTGGTATTATTTGTTCATTAAATGTTTGGTAGAATTCACTAATAAAGCCATGTTGGCATGGAGTTTTCTTTGTGGGAAGATTTATAACTACAGTTTCAGTTTTTAAAATAGATACAAGGCTAATCAAGTTATCAAGTAAGCTTTTGTGATATGTATCTTTCAAGGAATTTTCCATTTCATTTAAATTGTTGAATTTATAAGCATGGTGTTGCTCTAAATATTCTCTTATTGTCCTTTTAGTATCTATAGAATATGGAGTGACATCACCCCTTTCTTTTCTGATACTGATAATTTGTGTTGCCTCTCTTTTGGCTCTAATAAGGCTCTCAATATTACTGATCTTCTCAAAGAACTAAGTTTTGATTGCATTGATTCCCCGTGCCGCCCCCCAACCCCCAAGACAGAGTCTCACTCTGTTGCTCCTGGCTAGAGTGCTATAGCATCATAGTTCACAGCAACCTCAAACTGTGAGCAACCACAATACCCACCTAGGTTTTTGTAGAGAAGGGGTCTCACTCTTGCTTAGACTGGTCTCAAACTCCTAATATCAAACAATCCACATGCTTCAGGTTCCCAGAGTGCTAGGATTATAAGTGAGAGCCACCGCACCCAGCCTTATTTCATTGATTTTTCCTTTTATTTTTCTGTTTTTTTACAAAATAAATAATTTTAGAGGTAGAAATAAGGGAAAGAATGAAGAAAATCTAGACGGTTTCTGATAGATTTCTTCTTCTTGGCTTAAACCAATGCTTACTACATAACATTGGTGGCCACTCCAGAAGTGGTGGCCTCCTTTCCCTTTATTTGATTTCCCCACACCATTACCTTAAATTTTTAGGAATAGACTTAATATAAACAATATACCCCACCAGACATTCCCTGTATTTTGATTGAATAGATTTATAGATTTACTAGCATATTTCCTGCTTCTCATGGTTATATGATTACCTTGTACTAACCTTGGTCAAGTCGTTAACCACAGTGACCTCTGATTTTTCTCATTTTTAAGATGAGAGAGCTGGGGATTTTTTAGTGTTTCAAATTGTGGGTGGTGATCCATTATTGAGTCATGAAATCAGTAAGGTGGGTCCCAACTAACTTTTAATAAATGAGGCCATCTGCACTCATGCCTGTAATCCTAACACTCTGAGAGGCTGAGGCTGGAGGATTGCTTGAAGCCAAGAATTCGAGATTAGCCTAGAGGCAATAAATAGTGAGACCCCCCATCTCTACAAAACATAGAAAAGTTAAATGGGTGTGGTAGCATGCCTGTAGTCCCAGCTACTCAGGAGGATGAAGCAGGAGGATCACCTGAGCCCAGGAATCTGAAGTTACAATGAGCTATGATGATACCAGGGTACTCTAGGTGGGGTGACAGAGACCTTGAGAAGGAAAGGAAAGGAAAGGGAAGGGAAGAAAGGAAAGACAACAGAAATATTGAGTGGCCTCAAAAATAGTAAGGGTAAGTATTTTCTTGTAATTATCTATTGGTCAGGAGAAACAAGTTTACAAAACCCTGGATTAAAAAATCTCTAATGAGCTGGGCACGGTGGCTCACATCTATAATCCTAGCACTCTGGGAGGCCGAGGTGGGTAGATTGCCTGAGCTCAGGAGTTTGAGACCAGCCTGAGCAGGAGCTAGACTCTGTCTCTAAAAATAGCTGGGCATTGTGGCAGCTGCCTGTAGTCCCAGCTACTTGGGAGGCTGAGGCAAGAGAATCCCTTGAGCCCAAGAGTTTGAGTTTGCTATGAGCTGTGATGCCATGGCACTCTACTAAGGGCTACATAGTGAGACTCTGTCTCAATAAATAAATACATTGTTAGCAAGCCTAAGGCCATCCGAAGGTTAAAACATACCTGTAGGTCATCAATTTACTTAACAGACACCATGGCACTCTACCAAGGGGGACAAAGTAAGACTCTGTCTCAAAAACCAAAAACCAATGTCCATTCACTTGTTTGATTCTCTAATTCCTATAATGAATGTTTCACACTCTCATTACATGGTATAAATTTCTTCATGTTTCTGAACAATGTTCTGCACATTAATAAAAAAGAGAAATAGTACTGTAATTTGGACGATTCAAGTCTTAAGGAATTGAAATGCTTCATTAGTCTGGTTTAGAAAGGTTTTCACCACAGAACTTCTACTTTAAAATACTTGGTATGGGCTTGGCACGCATAGCACATTGGTTATGTTGCCAGCCACATACACCGAGGCTGGCGGGTTCAAGCCCAGGTTGGGCCAGCTAAACAGCAATGACAACTGCAACAACAACAACAACAACAAAAAATAGCCAGGTGTTGTGGCAGGTGCTTGTAGTCCCAGCTACTTGGGAGGCTGAGGCAAGAGAATTGCTTAAGCCCAAGAGTTTGAGGTTGCTGTGAGCTGTGATGCCACAGCACTCTACCCAGGGTGACATAGTGAGACTCTGTCTCAAAAAAAAAAAAATACTTGGTCAGTTGAAAACCATAAATACCATTGTGAATGTGAGCAATTTTATTTTTAAAAGTGTCTGCATTTGAAACACACTTAACTCTCTTATGAATTCTTTTTTTTATTGTTGTTCAAGTGTATTTATACATACCTTGGTATTTTAAAAGCATGTATTTATGTTCAAGGTCAAACATTTTCTTATAAAGACTTCTACATACTAAAAACTGATCTACTTTTGAATTGTTACAGTCACTTAGTATTTAATTGTGTTATTTATTTGAAACAACACAATAATTCACACCACAGGAGTTTTTATACTCTCCATTTCTGACAAAAAGGTGAGTGTGGTCAGGCTTAGTGGCTCAGGGCTGTAATCCTAGCACTCTGGGAGGCTGAGGAGAGTGGATTGCCTGAGCTCACGGGTTTGAGATCAACCCTGAGCAAGAGTGAGACCGTTGTCTCTAAAAATAGCCAGGCTTTGTGGCGGGCACCTGTAGTCCCAGCTACTCAGGATGCTGAGGCAAGAGAATCACTTGAACACAGGAGTTTGAAGTTGCTGTGAACTGTGACGCCACAGCACTCTACTAGGGAGGCAAAGTAAGACTCTGTCTCCAAAAAAAAAAAAAAAAAGGCTCAGTGCTTGTGGCTCAAGTGGCTAAGGCACCAGTCACATACACCTAAGGTGGTGGGTTTGAATCCAGACCAGTCCTACCAAACAATGACGGCTGCAACCAACAACTAGGCGGGTGTTGTAGCAGGCGCCTGTGGTCCCAGCTGCTTGGGAGGCTGAGGCAAGAGACTCGCTTGAGCCCAGGAGTTAGAGGTTTCTGTGAACTGTGATGCCACAGCACTCTACCCAGGGGGACAGCTTGAGGCTCTGTCTAAAAAAAAAAAAAAAGAAAAAGAAAAGAAAAATAAGGCTCTGCGCCTGTAGCTCAGTGAGTAGAGTGCAGGCCACATACACTGAGGGTAGGGGGTTCGAGCCCGACATGGACCTGCTAAACATCAATGACAACTGCAACCAAAAATAGCTGGGCGTTGTGGAGGGCACCTGTAGTCCTAGCTGCTCAGGAGGCTGAGGCAAGAGAATTGCTTAAGCCCAAGAGTTTGAGGTTGCTGTGAGCTGTGACACCACAGCACTCTACCCAGAGCAACATAGTGACACTCTGTCTCAAAAAAAAAAAAAAAAAAGTAAGAGTTTTACTTGGTCAAACCCTGCTAATTTTAAAAGCTGGCCACTTACCATGTCAGACAGTTGAGTAAAGTGTTAGGAAGAGCAGGGACTGGCTATCCTCCCTTGGGAGCTCTGTTATGTGGTTTCTGACCGTGAAGCTGAGTTTCAAACTGGGCCCACGAGTGTTAGGTCTGGGAGCAGTGCTCAGATAAGGCTGTGGTCAGGAGAGCTGGATCTGGAGGGGAGAAGACCCTAGAGCCGCAGAGTGTCAGAACTAAAAACAACCGTGAACATCACCTAATAGAATTCAAGACCCACTTTACAGATGAGGAAACTAAGGCTCAGGTGGTGACGTTCCCTGTTTATATAGTGCAAGTTACAAAACATAGATCTTTAGCTGATGCAATCTTAGTTTGATTCAGAAGTTTTAGATGAAAACTCCGAGGGCACTGGAAATGCAGAAAAGGAAAGAGAATATAAAAAAGTATACAGTCTAGAAGGTTCAGATGTAGGTCAGGGAGAAGGCCATTTTTCATGGTCAAAGTGGGAGAGGAGGTTTGGAATATAAAGATCCCTCTGCCCAGAAGGCTGACGCGGTAGATGTAAGATAACCACAAGGGAGCAGAGTCCGGAGGCAAAGCCTTTTGGGGCTAGATAACCCTCTCTCACTGGGGGAGCTGGATGAAGCCATGAGCTCACCCAAGTTTGCAGGGAAGCCTTGGCTGAGAGGGAAAGGGGAATACTTAACACTGTGTGGTTCTGCTATAGAGACAAAAGCAAAGAAAGTTCTGGAATGGTGGAAGACGCCTAGTTAAATTTGATTTCAGACAAACCATGAATAAAGTTTTAGCATTAATATAAGTATGTCCTATGTAATATTATAATAAAAAAACACTATGTAACACAATACAATAAAATATAATAAAATAACTAAAACATTATTTGTGGTTTATCTGAAGTTCCTATTTAACTAGGCATTTTGTGTTTTTGTTTCCTGTATCTTATAACTATACTATCACAGCTAGAGAAATGTGATCACTCTCTCCGGTGCGATGGGTTTCAAATAAGGTTTTTTGGAACTGCACAGCTCTCTCTGACATCTTGACAACCTATGTGCTTCCACTTATCAAATATACCAACATTTGCTGGAGTTTCACCTTTCCATTTGAATATATAGGTTGTAGGTTTACAAAGAACTTCATTCCTAAGATGTTCATGCTTTTATGCATTTGTGTGAGTTTATAGGAGAGTGAAAGTTCACAAACCGGTTACAGAGCCTGCAGATGGGGAAAAAATTGTTCCTAGTGTGGAAAGGCTACGGGATGATCAAAGGCCTGCAGGACAAACACTTCCTGCCTCCAGCAAGGAGCAGCTGCTGCTCCAGTTAGAGACAGAAAGCTGGCTTGCAGTCCACTGGCACTCGACTGATGTAAAAACATGCGTGAGAGAGGGAGATTGTATTATGGTCCGAGAGATTTCTATTCTATATGAAGTTAATTCTAATTATTTTAAGAAGATCTAGCATGTAAAAGTCTAAACTTGGAAAGTAAGCACAGAAGTCACTGGGAATATGGGAAAGGCTCTATCAGCATGCTTCTTCCAGTCTGGTTCGTGGAGGCAGACACAAAGAAAAGGAAAAAAAACCAGTGTTCATTTAGGGCATGGCTGAGCAGCAGAGCACTATATATTTATCCTATGGGAATATTTGACAAGTATGGCTGTTATCAAGTGTGGTTAGACAGAGCTGTAAGCACTGATCTGGAGGGATGTCTGTACTGCACTGCTAAGTGAAAAGAAGAAATGAAATATCATGTGTGTAATCTAATTATAATAAAAAGAACGAAAAGAACTGAAATTCCACCAAAACCTCAATATACTTGGATACATTTTTCTGAGAAGGGTATGGAAGGATCTGTACCAAACTGTCAACGTTGGGGGATCACATGGTGGGGGGAAGCTACGGAGCTGAAGGATTAAGGAACTTGTAGGAAGAATATGTTTTATTATTTATGAAATATTTAAAAAATCCAATAAAATATAAAAGGTTGTATGATATGGATTTTAAAAATTTATTGACAGGCTTTTTTAAAATAGTAGACTCCTGGCCAAGCACAGTGGCTCGTATCTATAATCCTAGTGCTTTGGTAGACCAAGGTGGAAGGATCACTTGAGATACGGAGTTTGACCCCAGCTTGGGCAGCATAGCAAGACCCCCGTCTCTAGAAAAAATAAATTAGCTGGGTGTGGTGACATGCACCTGTAGTCCTAGCTACTTGGGAGGTGAGGCCCGAGTATAATTTCTGCCCAGGAGTTTGAGGTTACAGTAAGCGATTATCAGGACACTGTACTCCAGTAAGACCATCTCTGAAAACAAACAATACCCCCGATAGATTCCCTACCAAACTCCTTCTTCCCCATTTTACTTTACCCATTTAAAATATAATTTAATTCACAAAATTCTCCATGACAAACAATTTTTGTAGGAATGTACCTTTACCCTGGGACATGCTTACACCTTTTATCCAGGGAAGCTGACCAGAAGCAGGAGTACGGCTTACTGCAGAAAATGCTAGATGTTATGAGAATATGGAAATGAGTTAATGGTAACAAAATGAGCTGTCTCAGAAATCTCAGTACAAAAGCTCAGGTGCAACTACCCATGAAGCTGCCACACAGATACTCTGGGTATCTTTCATGCAGTGAAGAAATAGTATATGGTCACATATATTTGTAAGCCTTATTTTTAGCGATGTGTTTAGTCTCTGCTTGTATTTTTTTTTATTCAGTCAACATCTGAAGGCCCAATTTCTGAGGTCCTAGTTTTAGTACTGATCAGTGTGCTAATTTGGTGTTTTATAAATTCTTTGCTAAGCTTGTGCTTTAGAAAGTCCTATGTTTAACTAAAATTGAAGAACTAAAAAGTGTTAGATGCTTTTTTTATAAAGTTGTATATTCTACATATTTATATTAAAAATTACGTTTTTTCTTTATGTTTTTTTACAACTTTCACAGACTCTTTTCAGAATGAGATGCATAAATAAAAATGAATATAAAATATGTAGCAATGTTGCTAACAGGAAAAGGGCAGATGTCTGACCTGGTTGATAAGTAAGTAGAATGAGTGTCATTACTTTTCTATCTCTGTTAATTCTCAGCCAAATTGAGGTATTGAATTGGTTTCCATCTAACAGAGGTGCTGTGGTAGGTGCCTATAGTCCCAGGTACTTGGGAAGCTGAGGGAAGAGAATCAATGGAGCCCAAGAGTTCGAGGTTGCTGTGAGCTGTGACACCACTGCACTCTACCGAGGGGCTACATAATGAGACTCTGTCTCAAAACAAAACAAAACAAAACAACCCCCCTCCCAAAAAAGCCAAACAATATTCCATTTTGAATTGTTTAAAGGTATTTATCACTTCATAAGGCAGACAAGGACCCTGGGCTTCTTCCAGATAAAATGTTAACCTTTTATGCAGCGCAAAACAGAGCAGCCCACACCTTGGCTTTCCTTCAACGAGGTAAGGGACGTGACCCCCTGTTTCTTATACAGAAGTCCTTTTCATCTTGAAGGCCTTTCCATAGCCTCCTGGAGGTCACACTAGTGGTCACACCACTCAGAAAATCTGTCTGATGCCTCAAATCATATTTTGAAGCCATGACAAAAAAGACTAAAATACTTTGGATGGGAACTTTTGGAGGAAATTAAATCTACACCACATTTCAAATGTACTTTACATATCTGAAACCATCGGATGGACATGAGAAGATACTACTGGAATGTACATAATTTTGTTTAAAGTTATTAGATTGGGTATTTTTTGAGACTAAAAGAAGTAAAACTTTTTTTTTGTGGGAAACGTGAGCATCTCTTTAATGATAAAGTTCAGGTAGTTTTAATTTAATTATCCCATTTTTGAGCAAGTTTACTTTCAGAGCTCTTTTTCTCTGCGAGGTTAGAAAGGGTTTGAGCACGGACAGTTCTCCTTTTGCAGACGATCCGCCTGGAGTGGTTGCATCTCTATGGAGGAAGCCACACCTTCCTGTGGCTGTATTTGCTTCTTATGTCTGTTCTGCATCCTTTTCAGTAGAGGGGAGAGGTGGCAAATCCATTACCCAAACCATCTTACTATTAGCCAAACACACACACACTCCAGAAGAAAGGAAAAACCAGCCTTTCACATCAGTTTATGTCTACATAAAGATCTACAAGGATTTGGGAGAATTTTTTGACTTTCAGATAAACAATGACTACATGCAGTATTTGTGACATTTACTAATTTAGTATTGCACGCAGTCATTATTTAATCTAAAATTGAAATGTAACTGGGTGATCTGTATTTACACAGTTGAACCTCCATAGTTGACCGCCTCCCTACATTGACCACCTGCTCAAGTTGGCCTAATTTACAGAGGTGGGACACTGGCTCCATATTCATATCAGTACAACAGGCCTACCTAGTCCCTTATGTTGACAACCTCCATATGTTGACCAGTTTGTTCTAGTCTCTTGGGTGGTCAGTTTACAGAGGTTCTACTATATTTGCAAAATGGCAACCCTGGTCTGGAGCCTTCATTCTGGACTCTTGGGCCCTCCATGTTTCTTCATTCTCTCACTCATTCATTTAACAAAACATTTATGGGGGGTGGTGCCTGTGGCTCAAGGAGTAGGACACCAGCCCCATATGCTGGAGGTGGTGGGTTCCAACCCAGCTCCAGTCAAAAGTTGCAAAAAAAAAAAAAATTTATGGGACATTTTTTTCCTGGCTCTGTGGGTCCAGTCCTGGACAAGACAGGCATCGTCCCCGTCTGCCCTAGGACTTTCAGTATTGTTGGAAAAGCAGGCCAAAAAATAACTTAAAAAAAAAAAAAGAATCAGCAAGATAACTTCAAATAATGGTGAGCAGGGTGAAGATAATAAAGAAGAGTGAGGCTGGCCCAGGGTGGTCAGGGAAGGCTGCCTAGAAGTGTTTATACTGAGCTGGACTTGAAGGATGAGAAGGACACAGCCAGGTCAGGAGCTGGAGGGAGAGCAACCCCGGCAGAGGGAACAGGAAGCTCAAAGGCCTTTGGGCAAGAATGTGATTGGCTGAGCTCGGAGCAGGAAGAAGGCCCATGTGGCTGTATTAGTGAGTAGGGAACAAGCTGTAACATAAAAGGTCAGGGAGGAACTTGGAATCAGCAGCATACAGTTGTTGTTGGTGCTGTGGGAAAGCCACTGGGGGCTTTTATGGTCTGATTTATAGTTTTAAAAGATCATTCTGGCTGCTTGCTGGAGAATGTATTTTCAGGAGGAAGGCGGGAAACCCGGGAGGGCCTTTAGGAGGCTAGGGCCTCAATGGGTGGTATTGGGGCATTGGGCAAGGTGGAGGGAGGAGGCTGATGAGTTTGAAATGTGTTGAGAGTCAACAGGGCTTGCTGACAGCTGCATGTGGGGCGTGGGTGAGGCGCAAAGGAGACCCCACCTGACTTCCCCACTGCCTCTGTCGGGAAAACTCTTTCCTTTTCATCCTTTCTTTGTCTCCCCTCCATTGTTACTGTCACCTTCCAGTACTCAACTGCCTCCCCTGCCTCAGAAGTCCCTGCCCTGCCCAACCCTCCCCATCTGCTCTTTTTGCCCCCAGGCTGGGTTTTCAGTGCTTGAGCTCCTGCCCTGCTTTTTGTGGCTGGTTGGGGCTGGAGCTGGGGGAGAGGGGAGCATGGCTTGTGAGGTCAGGGGAGAAGAGGAAAGAGTACTCTGTCACAGCTGACCTTGCTCTTGGCTTGTCTTTGGGTGTCATTTTAAACATTTGGGTCTTTCTCTTCTCCAGATATTCTCACTTCAGAACACCAATCCGGACTCTAGGAGGGGCAAAGGATGCAAGTCTGTCCTGTTACATATTTCTACAGAGGATAGATACATTTCAAGCAAGAATTTCAGAGAAATATGAGAGAAGGGATTCATCCCTTGAATCCTAGGTTTGGATTGTGATTCCAACCAAGAAATATCTTTGTCATTGCCAAGGTCAAGGTAAGGAAGAATGATAAATCTGCTCTAGGAAATAAAATATGTAAGTTTGAAAGTAAAGGAGGGAGGGTGGGAGAAAAGGAAAGAGGGGCAGAGAGAGAGACTAGGGGTGGGGTGGGAGAGAGACCTTTCCCAGAATAATATCTGAGCACAAATTTACTGCTTTATTTTCTTAATCTAATGGTGACCAAACCCTATGAGTGCGGACATAAAGCAGAACTAGTCTGAGAGCCAGTACTGATTTATATCTGGGGTAGAGGGAGTCAGTGACTTAGCAGGAAAAACTAAAAACAGAATAAGAACAAAAACAAAAATCCCCAACATGAGTTTGATCATAACTTTGTAGCAGCCGGAGTTGAGAGCATGAGGAAGGCAGGACCATTTGTATTTACATGCTTGTAGCTCTGTGTTTGGCCAAAGGTGGTCCATGGCTGACATTCAGTATGTGAGGAAGGAAGGAAAGAGCCAAGAGCACGGCTCTGGGTCCCATGACCTCTTGTTTAAGGGAAGGGCCTGGGTCAAATGAGCTCCCAGGTCCCTTCAACACTATGTTCCCACACCTTTTCTGTTTTCTCGCTATTGTTTCCTCAATGCCAATTTCTCTGTAGCCAACGCCATTTGACAGCTTTCTTCCTTTTCTTTGCCTCTCTTACCTGCTTCAGACACTGGCCAGAGTTCCCAGTGTTTCTCACTTCTGAAGTTAGCTGATTATATTTAGACCTTGGGGAGAACAGATAAACACAGGACTTGATTGGTGAGTTGAGGTTACATACACTAAAATTTTCATATTGGTATATAATCAAGTACTAGAGAAAAGAGCTATGAAATATGATTTTTAATACTGGTTCCAAAAATGCAGTAGACTGTGATTATTGCATCAAGGCTCCTACTCCGTGAAGCCACACAAAGCTGCCTTCAATGATGTGACAACTAAGTTTGGCTTGGTTTTGAGACTGACAGCTGGCCAGAGAAATGGCTCCCTCCCCACCATTTACAGAGCTCAGGAGAACTGAGTGCATGTATGCTACTACAGAAATGAATCAAGTCTCCATTGCCTGACCCAGGTCTAATTCTTATTTATGGATTAGAAAACAAAAGTAATGTATTAATCAGGAAAAATGTTATCCTACCAAGGCCACTTTAGCTACTGATGTTTTTTTTCCCCCCCAGGCACAAAAAATAATGGAATAGATTTTGGAATAGATCACAAAAGAATTATCTAAACATTTCTACCATTTCCCCCTTACTTTTCAGAGGAAGACTTGACTATCCATGAAGTAGAGGGATAGCACACAGGCTTCTGACACTGTTTTCTCTGGATGGACCAGTTACAATGCTTCTGTCTGCAAGTAATAGGCACTTTAATTAAGTAGGAAATTTAATTAAAATTGGCTTTGACAATATGGTATATTTATATATTTAACACAGAAACATAATTTGAATATGAAAAACCCATGGATTTAATTTTATCATCAAGGCTATAGTTTTTCTCTGTCTTTATACCCTGGTTTATTTTCTTAAGGCAGCTAGCCTCAGTGTCCCCAAATGGCTGCCATTGCTCCAGGCAGCATATTGGCATGACGACATCCATGGCAGAAAAAAGAATGTACCTTGCTGTTTATGTTAAGAGAAAGGAAAACCTCCCCAGAAACCTTGCTGCTGGCCTCCCATTGTCATTAGGCAGAATAGTATCATGTGTGCACACCTACTTAAAACCTTTACTTGATAAAGGAATGGGAGCACCATAATTGGCTTAGACCTGTGCTGTCTAGTAGAAATATAATGTGAGCCAGACATATAATTTAAGAATTTCAAGTAATCGTATTTTTAAAAAAGAAACAGGTGATTTTAGTTCTAATAATGTATTTGACCTATATGGAACACATTATTTCAACATATAACTATATAACAGATTATTAATTGTTAGTATGTTAATAATGTATAACATGTCTCCCTCATACTTTAGAATCTGGTGTTTGTTTCACACTCAAAGCACACCTTAATGTGAATTAGCCACATTTCAAGCAAACAATAGCCTCATGTGGCCAGTGGCTACTTTATTGGACAATGACTACCTAACAAAACGAATTGACTGGGTGCAGGAAATGCATCCAGCTTCCCCTGAGGTCATGGTCCCTTACAGGAGTGTGAGCAAAATTAGCAAGGGAGAAAAGGATAATCTCATCATCTTCCTAACCTATAGCTCTTCCCCTCTCCCTTTGCTAGGGGAAAGGTACCGCTCTCTACTTAGTCACCAGGACAAATATGGAATCATTCTAGACTCCTCTCTTTTCCTCACCCCTCCAATACAACCTCTCATCAAGTTCTCTCAATTCTGCCTCCTAAATATCCCATAAGCACATCTTCCCTTCCCCTCTGCCATGGCCACTATTCAGGACCCTCTGCCACAATCTCCAGTGAATTTGATCATGTCACGGACCCCTGCCAGGTTCATTAGTGGCCCCCCAAACTTTCAGGATGCAGTTTAGACCCTTTGGCAAGCACGTATTAGCACACTCTGCCTCATTGTGCTAATATGCTTGGCTTGGCTGCACAGAAATGTGTGTCATTCTTAGAATGCTTTTGCCTTTCTATGCCTCCATCCTTCTTGTATATAACTCCGTACCTTCAACCACCATCTCTCTTCTTCCTTCTTTTCTTCTTCCACAATCCTCTGGAAGCCTTCCTCACCAGTCTCTTGAAGACATTAGATGCTTCCTCTGTGAGCACCACCACACACCCTAAATATCCTCTGCCCTAGCATGGAGAGAACTATGCTTCACTAAGCCTCTGTCCATTTGATGGTGAGCCCCCTGAGGGCAGGCATTGTGCCTTGGTCTCTGTAACCTCACTGCACACCACATAGCGTCTGCTCAGCACATTAATGAATGCATAAGGCTGCACCTGCCAAAGTAAAGCTTCCATGTCTGTTGAATGGCTGAATGAATGGATGGCTGAATGAATGCATAGATGGATTCTACTTTCCTTTCTAGTCTTTTCCTATCCATGATTGGCTAGCAGCCTTTTTCAGTTTCATGCCTTTGAGAACTTTATTAGTTGTAATAATAAAGCTAACCACATGCCAAGGACCATTCTAATGTACCATTGGTCTATATCATCAGAACTATTATTATTATTTCCATCTTACAAATGATAACATAAGGTATAGACAGGCCAATGAAATGTCCAAAAGTCACATTACTGGTAGCAGGTAGTAGATGGGAGGTTCAAATCTCTGACTCTGGCATCATTTGGTGGCAGAGCCCACTTACTTAAATATTAAGCTTGACTGGCTGCCCTTGGGTAGCTGTTTTAGCTGCTAGCATTTGCCTCTGGGATTCTCTTTTCCTCAGCCTTTCTTTGTGATTGATCTATTTTTCACGGATGATCAATTCGTTTAAATGATAGAAAAAGGTATAAATGTAACGTGCAAGGCAAAAAGGACTTATTTGTACTTAGCTCTTTCTCATTTGATCTGGGACAGATTCAAATGATTCTTCCTTAGGCAAGCATCTTTAGTTTTACTTTATCCAATCTCAACTCTTCTGGCTTGTTTTCCTTCTGTTTACTCAAGTCTGATGATATTTGAGAGTACTGTCAGCAGGCCCACTCAGTAGTCTAACTGCCTACGAGCATAGAAGAATATTTTATTTTAGGAAACTGATGGCAACAACCGAGAATTACAAGTCATAACTTCAACAAAATTGTTTGTGACAAAAGGAGTTTTTGAAAGCTCTTCGTGCAGTGTATGACAATGATCTTGTTGGTGACTGAAGATTCATTGATACCCAGAAAATACATGTCATGAAGCCAGGACATCTCCAGACTGGCCAATTTGCCTGGAGATCTCTGCTTTTGACTCAGACATTAAGTTTCGATCTGTTTTTGGTTTGGTGTGAAATTGCACATTGAGGAAGAACCAACCATTAAAAGTCTATGTGAAATTTTAGCATTTTTTATTACTTACATATCATGTCTCTGGCTGACATTTTCTGACTGATAAAATTTGAGTAATGGGTTTCATAACCTTACATATATGATTATAATGATTTATCTAATTCAGGAACTCCTGAAGGACATGAAACATTTGCGAGAAAAATACCACAAGAGTATTTTTGAGTTTTTTTTTTCCCTCCTGTAAATAGGGACTGGAGATATTTTTATTTTCAATTTGGTGAGATGTCATTTCACGTTTTCCATGCTCATTTATATATTTCCTGATGGTTAACCCTCAGCTAGATGGTGTACTTTTTTAACAAGGAAAACATGAAATTATTATAGTGTTTATGCAACACCAAAAATACTGCCTCTTGATGCTGAATGAGACAGGTTTTATTGTTAGGTTTTTGGCAATGCTAAAAACTAATCTCCTTGTTGCCTTCATCCCTCAATACAAAACAGTATCATTCTTCCTTTTTCCTTCCCTGCCCACTCATCAGTTAGATGAGAAAGAAAGTGGTTCTAGGGTAGTGCCTGTGGCTCAAAGGAGTAGGGCGCCAGCCCCCTATACCGGTAGTGGCAGGTTCAAACCCAGCCCCGGCCAAAAATTGTAAAAAAAAAAAAAAGTGGTTCTGGGTTTCAATGACCACTTTCTTAGCAGTCCAAGTCCACGTGGTCATGAATCTTCCTACCTGATACCTGCTTCTGTTCCCCCACCTCCACCCCCTCTTCACTTTTTTCTTTTACCTTTTCTATACTTTGGAAGACTTAAAGGGTAGAACAGTGTCCTGGATTCCGAAATTATGTCTTGCGGTGAGTGAAAATAATTCATCTTTTTTTTTTTTTTTACAGAATATTGTCAAGCTCAGCACTTCTCTTTAAGAAGTTTTTCATAACCCTAATTGAATCTTTGTAAATTTGGGAGGTGAAACATCAGAAAGATGTAGTGGAATTAATTTTTTAAAAAGGAGGTTGATTTGTTTTCTTTTTTACTTTTTCTGAAGGTCAGCTTTGAAAAACTCTTACTGCTGAAGTTCTGAATAAATGTGAATGATTCAGAAGAAGGAAGGAGCAGTCGACACATTTATTAATTAGGTTGTATTTGCAACTCTATTGTGAAACATACTTGTTAGCTTGAATGAAATTCTTGACTTAATATCATTTTTTCCTCTCAAAATGCAAATATCTGTTCTTTTCTTTCTGCTGATTAAAGTGGTATACAAGTAGTATACTGGTTCTCGACTTTACCCCTAGCTTCAGAATCACTTGGAAAACTAACCTTCAGATTATTAGTCCAAGTATCCAATTTAGTAGGTCTGGGGTGGCACCTGGGATTCTGAGATCAGACAGAATCATACAGAGAACATGAAGGAGAAGATTACGCATCACATACTATCCCCAGAGGCAAACCGTCTTAACTATTTGGTGTACACTCTTTTACTATTTTTTGTTTTTTCTATTTTTGGTAGAGACAGGGTCTCACTCTGGCTCAGGCTGGGCTGGAGCTCCTGAGCTCAAGCAATCTGCCCAGAGTGTTAGGATTACCCGCATGAGCCACTGTGCCCGACCTTGGTGTCCACTCTTTTACTCATGAGGCAGACACTGCTAGTCCACACTCATGCTTATGTTCAGGGCAGCAGGTGATCACCAAGAAAGCAAATTGTACTGGCTCCCTCGGAGCTTGGAGTGGTCATGTGACACAATGTTGGCCAATGAAAAGTAAGCAGACGTCTACTGAGGGAAGGCCTACTGGGAAGGCATCACCTTCCCGTTTTAAAAAAAAATCCAGCTGGCCTGTGACTTTTTGTACTTTGCCTTTCCCTTTGTGTGCTGCCTGAATGTGGAGCAGCAGCTGCCATCTTGCTGCTGGACATGGGAAGTCAGAAGGTACTTGGTTCTTTGAGCAGCAGCACCAGCTCTGTGCTGTCTTCCCTCTTTATGTGAGGAAAATAACCCTGTAGAGTTCTAGTCCTGCAGTTGGTTACACAGGGCCAAACACAATCCTAACAGAAATAGCTATATACATATAAGCATATACATATTCAGGTAGTATTGAGCAAAATGTCATCTGATACAACGGCCTCTGGCTACCCAAATCTATACTAATGCTCACGAAAGTGTCTATCTCGGTAACCTGCTCTCTTTTTCATAAACCTAATATACATTGTTTTATTATATATATTATATATAAAAAACCTAATATATATTAGGTTCATGAAGAAACAATAAAATACACATACACATATATATGTATACAATATATATATAAAATTGTTATTATTTGCTTCTCTCCATTATAAGGATGATGTATGCTCTATGACAGTGGTTCTCAACCTTCCTAATACAACCCTTTAATACAGTTTCTATGGGTTGCGACCCACAAGTTGAGAACCATTGCTCTATGAGAACAGGGACTTTGATTTGCTATTGTATTTCTAACTGACAGAGATGAAAAGGGAACACTTCTACACTGCTGGTGGGATCGCAAACTAATACGTTCCTTTTGGAAAGACATCTGGAGAACACTTAAAGAACTAAAAATAGACCTGCCATTTGATCCTATAATTCCTCTATTAGGTATATCCAGAAGACAAAAATCACACTACAATAAATATATTTGTATCAGAATGTTCATTGTAGCCCAATTCATAATTGCTAGGTCATGGAATAAGCCCAAGAGCCTATCGATCCACGAATGGATCAATAAATTGTGGTATATGTACACCATGGACTACTATGCAGCCATTAAGAAAGATGGAGACTTTACCTCCTTCATGTTTACATGGATGGAACTGGAAAATGTTCTTCTTAGAAAAGTATCCCAAAAATGGAAGAAGTATCCAATGTACTCAGCCCTGCTCTGAAACTAATTTATAGCTTTCGTAGGAAAGCTATAACCCAATTTTAGCCCAGGAATATGGTGAGAGGGGTGAGGGAGGGGAAGGGAAGGTGGAGGGAGGGTGATTGGTGGGATCACGCCTATGGTTAATCCTATAAGGGTACATGTGAATCTCTCTAATTGTAGAATATAAATGTCTTAACACAATAACTAAGATAAAAAACATGAAGGCTATGTTAACCAGTTGGTTGAAAGTATTTCAAATTGTATACAGAAATAGTACACTGTACCCCATTGATAGTATTAATGTACCCTGCTATGATTTAATAAAAAAATAAACTATTGATTAATTCCTTTAAATTTTTCATTAAGTAGCTAGAGAAGTAGGTTCCTGTGATAGTTAATTTTATATGATAACTTGATAGAGCCATGAAGTGCTCAGATGTGTGGCTAAATGCTGTTTACGGATGTTTCTGTGAGGGTTTTTCCTGGAAGATATTAACATTTGAATTTGTAGGCTGAGCAGAGCAGATTGTACTCCCTAATATATGTGGACCTTATCCAATCTGTTGAAGGTCTTAATAAAATAAAAGACTGAGTAAGAAATAATTATTCTCTCTGCCTGATTTACAGCTGGGACACCAGTCTTCTTGCCTTGAATTCAGACTGGAACTTATACCACTGGCTTTCCTGAGTCTCCAGCTTGTGACCTGTAGATCTAGGAGTTGGAGCCTCCTGAACCATGTAAGTCAATCCCTTATAATCTCTCTCTCTCCTTGCACCCACAAACATGTGTATCTATACACAGATCAATAGATAGTGGATTATTTCTCTGGCATTACATTGGTTTCCTTTGTTTCTGTTTCTCTAGAGAACACAGACTAATAGTTCTCTTCCAGCTCTTACATTAATTTTCTGTAAGACTTCAACACGTTTCACAGGCTGAACTATGCCTGTGTTTCCTCATCTCTGAGCTCAGACTTTTATAACTACAGTTTATATTTTAAAGAATTTTAAAGATTTTCCTATAAATTAATAAACATAAAAGTACTTGTTATTTGCAAGGTGTTTTGGAAAATAGATCATATAATAATAATTATTATAGATTAATTCCACATAATTCTTATGGACATATTTAGCAATGACAAATAATGAAAAAAAAGCACATAATATCTTATGAAATACATGAAATTGCTATGGCAACTGGATTGAATAATCAAGAAATCCCATGTTTAAGAATTTAAGTGGGGGGTCAGATAGAGGGAGGGTGAATGGTGGGAGCACACCTATGGTGCATAATGCAAGGATACATGTCGGATCTATTAAGTATAGAGTATAATCTATTAAGTATAGATTATAAATGTCTTAACACAAAAATTAAGTAAATGAGACAAGGTATATATTAACCAGTGTGATATAAACGCTCCTAATTCTATAGGAAATCAACACATTGTACCCCATACATGCATTAATGTATACGTGATCTATGATTTAATAAAAAAACATAAGAGTCATGATGGTCATTTCATGCTTTCTTTCTCTAAACAATTTTAAAGTAGCTTTCCTTCACCGCAAATAAATAAATAAATAAAGTAGCTTTCCTTTGCTAAGCGGACTAGCACATCTGTTTTTAAGGTTTTGCTATGTTAAATGTGGGTCATCCTCTTTATGAAATTTCAAGATATTCATTTAGGGTCCTGATGCTCCAAGAGAGTGGTGTCCTGGACTCTGAGTGTGAACTCTTTCTCATTTATGTAGCTCTTCTAGCCCTTTGTTGCAGAATTGGACACAGATACACTCAGATTTTTTTTTTTTTAAAAAAAGAAAGTCACAAAGTAAATCCCTTGTTGTTGTGAAGCAAAACTTGTCAACACTGAGTGATTACTTATACAATTCTGCTTTCAATGAAATTGAAATAATATCCTGAATTATGTTGCATTTCCCATTTGGCTAACATCCCTGGTAGGCTGACCCCTGTGTAATCATATTCTCGCAAAACCACACTATTCTAAATATGAAGTTTCCCCACCCCAGGCTAAAATTTTGTCATCTAAATGTTTTTCTTCCTAAAAACAATATTAAGTAAATTGCCACAGAGACTTAAATAGGTACTTTTGCTGTTACTCTCCACTCATTTTAGGTACCTTGGTCTGTTCATTTTAGGTGCTAGAAACAGGTAGTAATTTGGTAAAAGCAAAGTAAGCTCTCCATTA
>CAUYTI010079358.1:0-31337 GCA_963575145.1 Galago senegalensis | reverse complement strand
CATTACAGCTCACAGCAACCTCCAACTCCTGGGCTCAAGCGAGTCTCTTGCCTCCGCCTCCCAAGTAGCTGGGACCACAGGCGCCCGCCACAACGCCCGGCTATTTTTTGGTTGCAGCCGTCATTGTTCTTTGGCGGGTCCGGGCTGAGGATTCGAACCTGCCACCTTAGGTGTACGTGGCTGGCACCTTAGCTGGTTGAGCTATAGGCGCCGAGCCCAGAAGATTTTCTAACACAGGCTATCTGTCATCTATAGATAATGATAAGATTTTCTCCACTTTCCAACCTATATGATTTTATATCTTTTTCTTGCCTTCATGTATTAGATAGGCCATAAGGCACAATGTTGGGTAGGAGTGGTGAAGAGAACATATTTATTGTTTCCAGCATTAGAGAAAAAACTTTCAGTTTTTTACCATTAAGTATGATTTTAACTGAAGATTTTATAAAAACACACACTTAGCCATCACTCTCCTTGATGTCTGCCTCCTCCTCCACCAACATGGCTTCAGACCTTTAGCAGCCACACTGGGGGAGGGAGCCAGCCCTGTCCCAGCAGCATCTTACCCCCTAACCCCTAGGTCTAGGGCTGCATCTGAGAAAGGGGCCTGAGCCAACCATAGCCACCACCCCCATGTATCCAGGTACAAACAGGATTGACTGAACTTTGAGCCCAGACCACACTTGCAAATGTTGCTGGCCTGAGAAGCCTGGGCTAGTCTTCCAGTAGGGCTGGGGACCCTCACATCTGTGAACTGCAGGTGGTGAGCCCTGCCCTCCTCCCTAAGTATGGTCGCCACCTCCCTGGGAGGCTCACATTACCTTCTGGGGCTGGAGAACACCCCTGTGGAGAGCAGATTCATCCTACCTGGCTCACACACAGGACTCCTGCCCAATCCCAGTGTGTCAGTGACACTCACACCCCAGCCACATCAGTCAGGCCCTGTGACAGCCAGCTTTGGGTGTCATTGAGACCAGGCTAAGAGAAGTGCAGACAGCTGATAAAACATTGCCGGTGGGGATGTCTGTGAGACTGTTTCTGGAGAGGTTTGCATGCGAATCAGCAGACTGAGTAAAGAAGATCTGCCCTCACTAACAAACATCATCCCATCCATGGAGGGTCTGGGTAAAATATAAAGGCAGGGAAAGGTGATTTCACTCTCTCTTCTAAAGCCAGGATGCCCATCTTCTGCCCTCAGACATCAGCCCTCGGAATTCTTAGGCCCTTGATGCTGGGACGCACACCAGTGGTCCCACAGGTTCCCAGGTCCCAGAGACAGGCTGCATTACCCCACCAGCCTCCCTGGGTCTCCAGCTTGCAGACAGTGGATCAGCCTCAGTAATTAGGTGAAATTATTAGTGTTGCATTCTTAATTCTTTCCTACCTATTCCTATGAAGTTGGCCCTCCATAGCCCGTGGTTTCCCATCAATGGATTCAACCAACTATGAATCGAAAATATTTAGAAAGATAAAAAATAACAATAAAACAATACAAATTTTTAAAACTTAGCTTAACAAGCATTTGCATAGTATTTACAGTATATTAGCTATTGTAATTAATCTAGCAATGACTGGACATATACAGAAGGAAGTGCATAGGTCATGTGCAACTACCACATGTGTGTCTAACTGGGTCTGTGTCTCTGGAAAACCCTGATAAGTGCTTTCTGCAGGTCTTCCTTTGCCCCAAGATTGCCCTCATAGGTCCTGTCTCTCCAGTCCTCAGCATCTCTCCTCTGTAGAGCAGGAAGGAAGGACCACATCATCCAATACAACCTTGAACCACCAGGCCCACACCACAGCCATTGCACCCCATAGGGAAGAGTGTTAGCTCCACAGTCGCCACTGGCCCCAGAACATGCCCACAAGCCATTAGGGCCCCTCCTGATTGGTTGCAGATGGAAGGGAGAGCCCAGCAGGGCTGTTCACTGGGAAAGCCATACCCCATTTATGGGGCCAACCAAGTCCTTTATGGACCTCAGAAGGACATCAGGTCAGCCCCCAGCCTGCCTACCTGCTCCCAGTCCTTCCCTGCCATTCCCCATCAAATGCCTGCTGACTGTGTACAGCTCACATGTTCCCTGGGGAGCCAGCCCTGCCCCACCCTGATGGAGGTGGGGGCTCCAGGCTCTCACACCTGTCAACGAGTTATCTGAGAAGACTGGGATGTCCAGAGTGCTCAGGTACAAGACAAGCAGATTTCAGCTGAACTTCGGGTGGCAGCCTGCAATGCTTTCCATTCAGCAAGTATTTGCTGAGCACACCTGAGCCTCGACACTGGCAAGGTCCTTCCTTCCTGTCCAGTTGACATCTGCTGCTGTCACTGAGCCCAGAAGTGGCTTCACACACAGCACAACTGCATTCAGCCCTTCCACTTCTAACAAATGGCCTGGCCCATACTCAGGCCACATGTTCTCCAGGAAAATGACAGATAACCCCGCTCTCCTAGTTACCCACAGATAGCCCCAAGTGATCATATATGTGCTGTCGTGGCACAGATAACACCTCGGCCCACATGGTGATGTGTGGGTGCGCCGCCTCCTTTGGACACAGGCAGGATCCATTTCAAGGTGGAGCCCAAAGACAAAGCCCAGAGTCAGCCCAACTGCTTTCCTGGGGAGGCACATCACATGCAGGTGGGACTCCCAAATTCAGTAATTTGCCTTCAGTCACAAAACATGAGAGAGAAAAAATGGCCATCCTAGTAGAATCTGTTCTCTTCAAATACTGAAAGCCTTGGAGAATGAGATAGAATTTGTAAATCCACAGTTCCCATGGTCCGTCTCAATCTCTCTGCTCTCACTTACCTTTCTGGGTGCCACTGGTGTGCTGGCATCTGTTTCAAGGCCAAGTCTTTCAGAGGAAAGAGCCCTAGTTTCCAGCATTTGCCAATTCCTGGAGCATAAATATTTCACTACACCTGATTTCAAACTACCAGCATCATGACATTGAGCACAGAGCTGGTAGGAGATGCACAGAGCCGGGAGGAGATACACAGAGCCAGCCCTCCCAAGCCCACTCCAGCTGGCTCCAGTGCACCCTGGTCTGCAGGCAAATCTCATGTTTGAATATATAGGACACCATCTATCCCAGAACATGACCCCCAAACACCAGCCAGGTGTTTATTTCATCATAGAGAAAAGGCCATCTCTTCCAAAGTACGAGGCAAGACTTGCTGAGGGATGGTGTGTCCATCTCCAATATGACAGCACCCTAAGGGATTTGTAGAGTATTTTTAACCATATTTGATTTCCACATTGAACTCTAATTCCTCCCTTCCTAACCAAAGCTAAAGTGTGGTCACTCCTTACTCACCCTCCTCCCTCATTTGACCAGCCAAGTAAGTTCCCCAGTGACCTCCCAACAAAACTGTATCTTTGAGGACACAGAGTGACATCTCCTTGGGGAGACCAGCATGCTTGGAGAAGGACTTGAGCTCCAAATGGACACTGGTTCTACCTCTGTTTCTATTACTAAGCTGTGTGATCAGGCAGATCCTCAGGAGCCTCGGCTGTATGATGCAATAATAGCTCCATGCAGGACTGATGAGAGGACTAAATAAATAAGGACAAAACCACCCAGCACAGGGCCACACACCACAGGGCAGCTCCTGCCACTTCCCTGGCTGTCACTCTTCCCAGGAGAGACAGGCCCACCCATAGGCGGACAATGTCGCCACTTGGTGGCAATGTTCAGAATTGCCCCAAAGGCCCGCAGTTGCTCCTGGATTCAAGGAAAACAGAAATCACTTAGAGAAGAGAAGAGGTGCTGAATTTCTGGTGGGAAGTTAGTTCATGTTTCCTGAGAGGCCATCCAGAAACAGACCGGGCTCTGGCACCTGAACAACCAAGTTCAGGTCCCAGATTTGCCATAAATAACTTAGGCAAGTTATTTAACTTCTTTAAACCCCAGTTTCCTCATCTATAAAAATGGGGTGATTTTTACCTCTTTTGATAGACACTGAGTAGGTGTCTATTACCCATCCCCTGCTCTTAACCCCTTGTCCAGATTCCATGCCCATATCCTGGTAAATATCAGCTGCCCAGCTCCTGTACCCCTCAGTTGTTACCTGTGGCCTCTGTCTATATGGGCACTGACTAATTCCCCCAGGACACTCCACCTCTGAGAGATACTTTCAAATTCCTCAGTACTTCAGGTTTAAAGACTTTAAAGTTTTACCATGTTCAATAATAGTGTCCTAGTAATACGCTCTTGGTGACAGAAATTAAGTCAAGAAAGATATATGAAGTAAAATGTCAAGATTACAATAAAGACTTTTATCATATTAAAAATATTAAATGGAATTATAATAATATTATGATACATAATATTATTATATAGAGATTATTAGAATACAGGACACCATGTCGGGAGACAAGTACCTGACCCGACAACCAGGACGCCCTCCCCATTAACAAGCTCTCCTCCCCACAACACAGAGCTGAGATGGTCACGTCAGGGGGGCGACTTCTCCCACATTCAGAAACATCCTGAAACTTCTTGCCACTGAAGCCCCCCCCCCGCCAAGTGTGCCCCTGCCTTAGTCAACTGTCCTGAAAAAGCCTGAGCTTTAGAACTAGACAGATTTAGCCTGAATCTCTTTTTACTTATTACCTGAGTGACACTGGAAAAATGGCTCAACTTACCTGAGCCTGTGAGGGGGTCACACAGTGGGATTTGCACCCACTTTGGGGAGGCTCTGGGCTTAGTGCAGGAGGCCCTCCTGTGCCTGTGCCCAGTGTAGCCATGACAGGGGCAGGACAAATGTCCTCTTTCATCCCAAGATGCTCTTGCAGGAGACACCTCCTCCACTACTAACGTCCTGGCTTCACTACTGGACCAGAATTCAGGGGTGCCCCTTCGTGCCACTGCATTTTCCTAATTTTCTTTTAAAAATAAAACTGTCCTTGGGGATAGGAGGCACCTGAGGGTAGACACCCCTAATTCTTCAGCCAACTCACTTCTGTGCTGTAGAATCTGAACCACAGTGGAAATAAAAGGTAAATGTATATCCATGAAGATACACACACACACACACGCGCACACACACACACACACACACGGCAAGTTGGGGCGAGGCAAGTCCTCGGAAAGAAATACCATTAAACCTGGCAAATAGATAAGCAGAGTAAGAAAGACATTTGGGCCCTGAGGATGAGACAAAAAATGTCAGAAAACAAGTAAGGCAATTACTTCCCAAATGCAATAGAATAAACCAGGAGATAACTGAATAAATGTTTCCCCAGAGTTTCAGGCTCTGGGGAGGACTTCTAAGGTCATGGCATGACCCCAAGGGCCTTGCCAACCAAAATAGCACCTGAGATAAGGCCAGGCTATTACTGAGGCAGAGTCCCTCACTCCCATCTGTGACTGGTGTGAAGAGACCAGCTCTGTTCTTGCCACAAACATCACTCAAGTCACCAGCCCCATCTAGGACAGGACCTTTCTCCCCCCACTGGTCTTCAGAGCACACGGGATCCCACAAATGATGTCGGCATCTAATGACAAAGTCCCAAAAATCTCCTGCCATGGGTGATGGAAGAACTTCTCCTTCTCAGCGAGGGGTCTCCCCAGGCTGGACCCCTCTGCCCACTGAGATCTGCCTGAGTCTCAGCAGACCTGAGAAAGCACTGCCCCTGACCCTTAATCAGCATGACACTCTGCTCTCTGTCCACCAGCCTGTCCCCTGACCTTTAGGGAATGGGAGGCCAGAACAAAGTCTCTGTTCTCCACAGGGACAACAGATGTAGCAGGGCCTGTGTTTCAGAATCTGAGCTAAATAACACTTCCTCTAGTGGCTTTTACTTTAACCACTCTTAAATTCCCTTCTAAAGAGGTTTGTGATTAATTTCTGACCCATCTGTGCCCTCAAAGTCTGCTCGTGTCCAACAAGGCAGGCAAATGATAAGACCTCATGAACTTAGGTGGAATCTGTGCTTATAGATGAGCAATCCCTCTCTCAGCCAGGCACAGTGGCTCATACATGTAATCCCAGCGCTCTGGGAGGCCAATGTAGGAGGATCCCTGGACCTCAGGAGTTCCAGACCAGCCTCAGCAAGAGTAAGATCCTATCTCTATTAAAATACAAAAACTAGGGCAGTGTCTGTGGCTCAAAGGAGTAGGGAACCGGCCACATATGCCAGAGGCGGCTGGTTCAAACCCAGCCCCAGCCAAAAACTGCAAAATAAATAAATAAATAAAATAGAAAAACTACCCAGGCTCAGGGCCTGTAGCACAGTGGTTATGGTGCTAGCCACATACACCTAGGGTTGTGGGTTCAAACCTGGCCTGGGCCAGCAAACAACAATGACAACTGCAACAAAAAATAGTCATGCCTTGTGGTGGGCACCTGTAGTCCCAGCTACTTGGGAGGCTGAGGCAAGAGAATCACTTGTTCCTAAGAGTCTGAGGTTACTGTGAGCTATGACGCCATGGTACTCTACCCAGGGCAACATAGTAAGACTCTGCCTCAAAAAATTTTTTTTAAATTAAAAAATAAACTAGCAGTCATTATAGCAGGCACCTGTAGTCCCAGCTACTCGGAGGCTGAGGAAGGAGGATCACTTGAGTTCAGTGTGAGATAGTTGTGAACTAGGCTGATGCCATAGCATTCTAACCTGTGTATCAGAGTGAGACTGTATCTCAAAAAAAAAAAAAAAAAAAGAATCCTTTTCTCAACATCTAATGCTCAAGCAAGCACAGCTAGTGTCCAGATCTTGGCTTCTACTACCACTCCCCAACAAAAGGAACTAGCCATTTCTTGGGAGAAAGGCCTGATTCTTGATTCTATGACTGAAAAAATATACCCGCTGCACCTGTAGCATCATGTAGTGCCAGACAGGAAGGAAGTGCTCACCAAAAGACCCAACTGTGGAGATGTGTCAGAGGGACACAGGAGCCACTACCACTGTTCAACACTGGAACAAGGTGAGCAACAAAATAAAGTAGGATGGATTTTATAACCCAAAGTATAAAGTAACTATCAGTGAGTTCATATTGATATAAATAAATGAGAAGAAACAACCTTGTGTACAGAAGAATCCTGAACATATGTGAAGAGACTGCACCCTCCTAAAATGAGGCAGCACAGAGTGACTCACTTCCAAGGACTACAACATGGAAAGAAGGATAAAGGGTTAATTTACAGTGGATGAACCTGCCAAACACAACCTTTCAAAGTGACTAAGGTCAACATTTTCGTGATAAAACATACTTCATGCTAAAGCCACAAACCCTTAATAAAAGGTGACAAAACATGACTTCACCTCCGTGAGCCTCTTCCCAAAAACCAAAACCCCAATCCAAGTCTTATGAAAGAAACATCAGGCAAATCCCAATGGAGGAGCATTCTACAAGATGCCTGACCAGGTTGCCTCACCACTGTCAACAAAAACAGGGAAAGTCTCAGACTGTCACAGCCCAGAGGAGCCCCAGGACACATGGGCGCAAGCTCCTGGATGGGATCCTGGAAGAGGAAAGGACAGTAAGTAAAAACTCAGGACATCTGAATAAAGTATGAAATTTAGTTAATAATAACCTATTAATATCAGTTCACTAATTGTAATAAGTGCTAATAGTGTAAAATGTTGGTAACAGGACTAAGTCAGGGTGGAGTGTAAGGAAACTACTGTCTGCCCAAACTTTCTGTAAGTATAAAACTATTCTGAAATACAGAGCTTTTTTTGTTAAGTGCTACCACTCCAGAACTCATGTTCCTTCTTGTTACAATAGCTGATGAAAGATATTTGAGCATAAAGGCCAGCAGCATCCGTGTGTGAGCCTTTTCCCTCTCCTGCCCAGGGACACTTGTTCCCCAAAACCCTGTTCTGACTGCCGGCTCTACGGAAGCAGCAGTAAAAACTGCCTGGGCTCTGTCCCCAGCCCCAGTCCACAGGGGCTCACTCAGCAGCCACTGGAAGATGCTCAGGGAGTGCACCCAGTGAGTCATGTGTGCTGGGCACGGTGCCAGATGACAAGGCACAAGAATGAGGCAGCAGTCACACTCCTGCCCCCAGGGACATCTGGCAGAGCTGGGGAGAGACTTTAAACAAGGACAGGGGAAGGGGCGAGGCTCCTCTGGAGCCCCTTTCTAAGGACAGCAATCCCAACCATTGTTGTATCTAAAACCCCCTAGAAATATAGATTTGATAAAGTGCAACATGCCCTCCTGCCCTCATTACCTCCCCAGGCCCCACCTTCCAACACTGTCACACTGCAGATCTCAAGTGCCAGCAAATAGACCTGGGGGCTTATGAGGCCAATCAATTTTCTGGTATCTGCTGGCACCATGCCAAAGGAAGGCCTCCACGCTCCCTGAAAAATGACTTCACTGGCCTCTTTGCAGGCCTCCATCTAACGGACTTTGGAGTCCCCCAGTGCTATATCCAAACCAGTGGGCAAGTGTTCCCCATGAGCTCAGATGTGTGGGTTTCAGAGATGATGCTGGTCAGTACCCCTCTTGCCCAGCACGGGAACGCTGACCAGAAGAGCAAGATCAAAAACTTTGAAACTGTTTATGTAGGTCACCTTGAAGGGCTACTTCAAAGGTATGTGTCACTTCTCCTGTGAATGAAACCATTTCTGGCCTGAAAAGGCCTTGCCCCCTCTCTCACCTGTGGTCTACTGGGGTATCCCCTTACCCAGGCAGGACTAACATTTTTCATCCTGAATCTCAGTCGGTACACTGAAGGCTGCTGCTTACAGCAAAGAGTGTAGTGGTGTCGCTGGCTGGTGAGTATCTCCACCCCACAGGCTGCCCCCGACCAGTGCTGCCCAGTCCAGCAGGCTGAGTCAAGGCACAAAAACCAGTGTCCACCCACAGGTCTCTGGAGCCACTTCTTTTTCTTTCAATTTGTAGAATCATTTTGCAGCTTTACCTTTTAAAACTTTCATCAATTTGGGGGTGGCACCTGTGGCTCAATGAGTAGGGTGCTGGCCCCATATACTGAGGGTAGCCGGTTCCAACTTGGCCCCGGCCAAACTGCAACAAAAAAATAGCTGGACATTGTAGCGGGTGCCTGTAGTCCCAGCTACTTGGAGGCTGAGGCAAGGAAATCACCTAAGCCCAGGAGCTGGGGGGTGCTGTGAGCTGTGACACCACAGCACCCTAATGACTGCAACAAAATGAGACTCTATCTCTACCAAAAAAAAAACTTTCATCAATTTGTTAATAGACTTCACTACACCAATTAAGAATTATAGACAAATAGTGAAGATAATGGGGGTTCTCATATCCCCACACCCACTTTTCCCTATTACTGGCATCTTATACAACTATCGTGTAGTTCTTAAAATAATGAACCAGTATTGACAGGTTACTAATAACTAAAGTCTGTGCTCATCAGTTTTTACCTGATGTCCTTAGTTTTTACCCAGCATCTTCCTGTCTCAGTAGTCCTCCCAGGACACAACATGTTCAGTCCTCATGTCTCCCTTGGCTTCCTTAGCTATGATAATTCCTCAGACATCCCTTGTTTTTGATGAGCATTTTGAGGAGTGCCAGTCAGTGTTTTGCAGAGTGTTCCTCAGTTGGGATTCTGTTGGATGTTTCTCTTGTCATTGGATTGGAAACACACAGAGGTAAAGTGGCCTTCTCATGCCATCATATCGAGGGTGGGTACTGTTAAGGTACTTTTCACTGTTGATGTTGACAGTGATCATCTGTCCAGGGCTTTGCCTTTCTGGGATTTTTTTAATTCCTGCTTTGAGTTCATATCTCCACTTCTAAGAGAACTTTCTTATTTTCAGAGTTTTTTTCTTGTACTGCATTTTCTAGGAAGGGGTCCCGAGCTCTTATTAGACCCCCCAAAAGGTGCATGATGCCATGTGGGGAAGTCAAAAGTCCAACGAGGCCCCAGTAGGAGAAGGCCTTGGTTCACTCCCAGCTCAGTCAGACCAGGACCTCATGGGGATGACAGGCAAGGGAGAGATGAACCAGGAAACCAGGAGGGTCACAAAAAGAGGTGAGAAAACCCCAGTGACAAGTGAGGATCAAGTTACACCTTAAATCTGGGGCAAGATTTCAACAGGCCCAATGAAGAGAGGTGGGAGGAGGCCACTCAGAGAAGCAGCTGGAACTGAGGCACTGAGACAGGGAAGTTCCGGGCAGAGCTCTGGAGGAGGTCGTGGTCAGGCCGATACTGACCGGGATCAGGCTTTAGGTGAGTGTGTGACAGAGGCTGAGTGTTGAAAACCCTCAGGCTCAGGTGAGGTGACACAGCCTATAGGCCCTGTAGCTACTCAGGAGGCTAAAGTGGAAGGATCGCTGGAGCTCAGCAGTTTGAGGTTGCTGTGAGCTATGATGATGACCACTGCACTCCAGCCTGGGGGACAGAGCAAGACCCCATTTCTAAAAGAAACCTTCAGGTTCATATATTCCACATATTTATCATTTCTGGAATTGAAATACCTCTTACAATTAGGTACTTTGTAGTATACAAAACATTGTTGTATCTAAAAGCCCCTAGAAAGGTAGATTTGATAAAATGCAACAGCCATTATTACTTTTAAAAAATAAGGCAAGACATTTTTTTACAACAGGGGCTATGGGAAACAGAGAGGAAGGGAGATGAATTTTCGTTTTTGCAAACATTGGCTTGAATTTTTAATGATATGTACATTACATGATTTTTTTTTTATTGAATGTTAACTATATACATTGATACTCTTCTGGGGTACAGTGTGGGGTTTTCACATGCAATCTGAAATAACTTCCATCAAACTGGTCAACACAGCCTTCATGTCATTTTCTCAGTTATTGCTTTAAAACATTCACATTCTACTCTTAGATAGATTCACCTGTACCCCTATAAGATAAACCTCAGAAGTGATCCCTCCAATCCCCCTCCCTGCCCCCATTCTCCTCCCCTCTCCCTCCCCCCTCGTGTTTTGAATGTGGCAGATGTGTGATGGTTTTATAATTTCTTCATTTTTCTATTTGTTGGAAATTTCATTATTGCAACCCAAATTTTAAAAAGTTACATAGCCAAGATGTTTTATGTATTTCAGGTAAAGCTAAGAGCACCATTCCTCCCGCCGAGGTTTTAATATGCACCCAATCTTTGTTACCGCCCATCTTTCAGAACCACTGATACGTGCGTGCGGGATGGAATTCTTACCTCCTGCTAGCATTTTGTTGAAATTTACTACTTGTGGTTTTTGTTATCAAATTAAGAGAGCTTCATTTCCCCATTTGAAATATATTTTAACACTGATTATGCTTTTTAAAATCAAACATACTCTTTGGAAATGCTTATAGACCCTCTTTCCATGCCCATCTCTTTGCCCTTAATTGGGACTCAAGAGATGCAAAGAGCTAGCAGTGCACATGTGTTTTTCTGGAAAGTTTATTAACAAGGAGCCTGTGAGTTAAGGGGATGGTGTTGGCATTGGATCTGGGAGGCCTGGCTTCTCTTTCTGTTTACTAATTGTGCAATTGTTTTCTGAACTTTTCTGTGCTATAATTTCTTTATTTTTAAAATGGAAATGTTGACTTTTCTCTAAATCCTTTCCTGCTGTCAGGTTTTCTAATTTTATGATGTATGTGAGAGAAGTCAGTCATAAAACTAAGTGTGACTGAAACGTACGAATTGAGGAGGGGTCTCATGGCTCCTCTGTCTTGGAGGACCTCTTCTAGGGTCTTTGCCAGGATATTGTTGTCTTGGGTTGAAGTAAGAAAGGTTGAAAATGAAAGCCAACATTTCTGAGAGTGCTGATCTACTATACTTAATTAATAACTTAGCAGAAGTGCATTTGAAAATAAGCAGGACTAATAACAAAATCCTTGAAAGACTGGGGTTTTGATTAGAAGGTGAGGTAGGAAGGGGCTCAAAGGAGGAAAACACCACCTTAGCTGGGGTTTCTGCCATTTAGAAAGACAAATAGGGCACTGGGTGCTTGGAAATGTGGATCCTGAACAGGGAGAAAGGGGGGAAAGAGGAAGACACAGAACAAAAGATAAGCGTTGCCTTGGGCCGTGACGGAAGCTTCCAGAATCACCTCCTTCATTGCAGCTTGTGAAGAACTGTTTCTCAGAGACAGGGAAATTTTTTTTTTTGGTAGTTAAGCACACAGATTTATTTTTTAATTTTTTTATTAAATCATAACTGTATACATTAATGCATTTACAGGGTACAATGTGCTGATTTTATATACAATTTGGAATGCTTACATCAAACTGGTTAACATAGCCTTCACCTCACTTACTTAATTTAGGGATCTAAAAGTAGACCTACCATTTTCTCCTGCAATTCCTCTATGAGGTATATATCCAAAAGACCAAAAATTACTGTACAACAAAGATGTTTGTACCAGATTGTTTATTGCAGCTCAATTCATAATAGGCAAGTCATGGACGAAGCCTAAGTGCCCATTGACTCATGAATGGATTAATAAGTTGTGATAGATGTATACCATGGAATATTACGCAGCCTTAAAAACGATGGAGACTTTACCTCTTTTATGTTTACATGGATGGAGACAGAGGGAATTTACATTTTCTTTTTTGTAATTTAGGAAGGGCGTTCTGACAACTTGGAATCTGTGATAGGGATGGTATTCCTATCTCTCAGTGAAATTGAAGAGAAGCTGTTAGCTGAACTGCCCAAGGATTTTCTCCAGTGCACATGATCCTTCATCAGTTCAGCAATCTGTAACAGCACCTATTCTGAGCCTCAGGCCTCTGCTAAAGTTACATTAGGGTTAAATGAAAAAGGCAGGAGAAAAGATGTTTCAAAAACTTTTAACAATGTGCAATCTACTCTCTCGTTATAGGAAAATCTGAATTGGTGTTTAAGTTTTCAAAGATTCTACAGAAGAGATTTAAATGTAATTTCCTTGGGTCTAATTGCTAATTATTTTAACTAAGAGCTCTAAATTAAACGTTCTCTATTTTGAAGGCTTTAAGGAGTTTAAAGCAATTGCTGTCACTGGAAATGTGTTTAGTATCTGTTCTCAGGAATGGAATCCAATCAACCACATGAGGATGATGACCTCAGAGAGATGGCCAGAAACCTTAATTGTATTAAGAACTCAGTGTCCACTCGAATTAAAAACCACGTGTGACTGGTAGAAAGTTTTAGAACTTAAACTTCAGTAGATTTTGAGGACATTGTGTGTGGAATATCTAAAAGATCATTTTAAAATGTGTTATTCAATATACTGATTCAATAGTCCAATGAGCAACTCAATAAAAAAAATTGAGAATGGTGATTTGAGGGTGAGACAGCATCCAATCTGCCTGATGGTACCCTAAATGACATTAAAAATTGTAATAAGAAAATGTTTTGTTCAATTGGTTACATTCCTTCTTTTTCGATTCCACCAAAGAAGGGAAAAAAAATCTGCATATAAAAAATAAATCTATAAATATAGTACTTAAAACAATCCCTGAATCTGTAAATATAGTACTTATAATAGTAACTTTCTATCCAGTATAAACATTTCAATATTCAAGATGACATATCCCCATAAAATTCTTTCAGAATGTAGACTGTTAACCCACTCTGCCATTTTTTAAATGTTGTGCTAAAGTTTTATTTTTCCATATGCAAGACCCCCAAGGATTTTGATGATAAAATGTTTGGGTTACTCTAAGAAGAGGTGAAACAAAGTTTTAATATTTTTTCCTGTTTCTGACTTGTAGTAAGTCCCAAATCTGTGAGGAAAAGAATTCTAGAATTCTAAATGCAGGGAACCAGCAGTTTCTAGGACCAAATAACTTTCTGTAGGAAATAACTCCTCCGAATACAATCCCTATGACCTGCCTAACCACCAAGATGGTTAGTCCCCACTTACATATTGTTTTCCAGCTGGATATCTGCTTAGCCAGTTGACTTGCCGCCTGTACTACTGAAAAGGAAAAGGCTGTTGTGGAGACAGGTGGCATATCTTCTGGGTGAGGGGAGGGCTGGGCCTGGGGCACAATCCCTAACTATTCCCAAGCCAAAAATTCTTGGTTCTAAGAGTTGTTTTGAGAAAGTAGATGACATAAGGGGCTACAGTGTTGCTCGACCTGCTGCATAACAAGGAATAAGAATCAGCAGATCATGGACAATCTGTTGGAAATTGGCCAAAAATCACAGAATTCTCCTCTAAATCTCATGCGAAATGGCCACTGCTCAGGGAAATCTGTGAGGGGGCTCACCACTCTTCACTGGTAGGCATGTCCAAATTGCCACCTATTTTCATCAAACCCTGAGCACTTATTTTCATCAAACTCTGAGCAAGCATGGTAGTCTTGACCTAATGGGTGTGGAAGGCAACCTCTTCAGTCAAGAGAATGGCATTCTCCCTCTCCCAGGTCTGAGACTCTCCCTCTGAATGGCTGCCATCCTCCTTTAATGCAGCTGCACCTCTCGCAGTATGCTAATGATTTTTAACTGGTTCCTGTGCATCTGGCTGGATTTCCCCCTTTCTCCAAACACCAGTTAGAATGATCTATGGGAGGCACAGCTAGTCATGTCACTTTCCAGATTAAAACTCTCCAGTGGCTCCTTATGTTACCTTTAGGGTAATTCAGGCTTGTTATTTTTGCTTTCCTCGTCTCCCCAGCCTCATCTCTTGACCACAGAGAGCTTCTTTCAATGCTTGCCCCTTGGTGAAGTGCTCTCCGTCACACCTAGGCTTTCATGGTATCTTCTACTCTACGGGAATGCTACTCTTCTCTAAAACACTGTTCCCTTCCCTGCCCACCTGCCTTGAACCTGCTAATTCTCACCTGACATTTACTTTAGCAGATTAAATGTTGTTTCCCTGCAATATGCCTGGCCATTAATTCCTGTAACATTAGCTGCTCCCTCCAGTGTGGGGGCGAAAACCTACCTGCCTGTCTTATTCACAGCATTATTCTGGCCCAGGGTACATACTTAATAGATATTTGCTGAAAGAATAAGAGTTAATTGGGGACCATTTAATCCTTGGGCACTAAAAAGATAAAGTTAGTTACCTTAATCAGATCAAAACTGGGCCTTCTGCCCACACCGTATTAACTTCTGACTCAGAACAGATGCTAACATAATATCAAGGTATCAGCTAGAGAATAGTGCCTATAATCCATCATTTTTTAGAGGAGAAGCAGAAGCAAACACTTAGTGCTTATTACAGAGCTTGTCCTGACAACTGGGCATCACACACCCTCTCCTAGTCTCCAGCTGCCTGAACTGTGCACTGGTGTTTGTCCTCAGCCTATTCTTTGTGTGCTAACTGCAAAACCAACTGCTTGATCTCCACAATTTTTTTTCCTGTGAACCCAAGGAAGACTTAGGCAAAGCCCTGACATATTTAGATCTATATTGAGAAGCCAGACTATGAACTTTCTGTAATGATTTCTCTGCTCCGGCTTCACCTACCACAATTAACCTCATGTGAATTTGCCACCTTAATCTCCCCAAGAGTAGTCTCCTTTCTTCAAGAAGAAAAAAAAGTGAGAGTGGGTGTTTTGATTGCCTCATCAATTGCTAGGGCTGCTATTACAAAGTACCGCAAACTGGGTGGTTTAAATCACAGACATTTGTCTCAAAGTTGTGGAGGAGAGAAGTCTAAGGCCAAGGCTGTGAAAGATCTCGATGACTGGAACTTCTCAAGAATCCCTTTCAGGCTCTCAGCCAGAAAGAATGGATTCTATTTCTTCCACCCTTAGACAACTTAACAAGCTCAGTAGCCATGCTTTGGTCACATGCCTCCTCGCTGACTGTAAGGGATGATGGTGTGGTGCTGAGAAGTTTTGGCAAGAGGAATCTCTTTAGTTTCCATAGCCGGAGGGCAGATACTTGGATTTATTGTTCTGCAAGGTCTGCATGCAAGGGTGGGTAAAGGTGATTACTCAAAAGAGAACTGGGATCTCGGAATATTAGAGAGGAGAAATAAATGGTAGGGGGCCAAAAAGAAAAAAAAATTCTCTCTCTCTTTTTTTTTTTCCTAAGGAGAAAGTAAACTCAAAAGGAATTTTTTTTTTCTCCCATGTGAATGTCACATCCTACAATAACAAATTCTGGAGATATAGGCCAATGTAGTTGGGGCTTTGGGAAGTCCTTTGATCATACTATATAATGACCCTCTCTTTGCATAACAATGGTATTATTATTATTATTATTATTATTATTATTTTTTGGTTTGTTTCTTTGCTTGTTTTTTGTTTTTGAAACACATTCTCACTATTGCCCTGGGTAGAGGGCTATGGCACTATAACTCACAGCAACCTGAAACTCTTGGGCTCAAGCAATCCTCAGACCTCTGCCTCCTCAGTAACTGGGACTACAGGCACCCACTACAATGCCCAGCTGGTTTTTCTATTTTTAGTAGAGACACTGGTCTTACTCTTGCTCAGCTGGTTTTGAACTCCTGAGCTCAGGGGATGAGCCCATCTTGGCCTCCCAGAGTACTAGCATTACAGGCAAGAGCCACTGGTGATGGTTCTTTAAGACAGATATTGTCAACTGTGGAAGGGCTCAGGACATGTACATTTGTAGGATAAGGATTTCCTGGAAGAATCAAGGCATAGTCAGGCATCAGGCTCATCCAATTCTTTTGATGTTTGCTTTTCATGCCAATCTTCAGGCCTAGAGGGGCCTTTACATACTTGGATATGGGAAGTAGAACAAATCCTATATGAAAGGCAATCTGAATGCCTCCTAACCTCAGCCACCCAAGGTTTTTTTATCTACTGGGCTCACTTGCCTGCCAGCTGCTGTCTAAAACTGAAGACTCTAAATCATCTCCTTACAGTAGCAGCTCAGGTCCAGCGGGCAGGATGTGGACTTTGGCATCCCTTTGTTCGTGGGAAGTATCTGTGGGATGGAGCCAGCCAGGTAACACACTCCTTCTCAACTTCAGGATTCTCCAGTGTGAAAATGGTAATAATATCTCACAGGGTTTGTGTGAGATCAAGTGCAGACATGTGTGCTGCCACGTGCAACCCTAGAATGTACAATTTCGTGGGGAGAAGAGGTCACATTAGCATTTATAATCAGATTTTACTGCCCAGCTACCTCCTTCTTCAAAATTGCTCTACCTTACATGTCACTGTTTCTCCTCCAAAAATCCACCTAAATATTTCTGGAATTCCCAGGGAGACCTCTTGTCTGCTCCAAACAGCCCTGTCACTACCTTCCACATGGACCCCCTTGCTTTTGTCATCTGTCAGCTTCTCAAGGAAGACACTTTGTCCCCTGCCATTTTCACTGTTTCCTGCTGTGAAGACAGGGCTTCTGTCTCCTGTGTACACATGATCAGTCTGATCCTTGGGTCCGTTGGGCTTCTTGAGTCTGGCTAAAAGTATTAAATATTCTAAAGGGGATGTTAGACTTGAAGAGTGAGATGAATGAGCGAGTTACAGCCTCTCCTGTCACCAGCTGACCATGTAATAGACACTTGTGGGGTTTGAAAGATCACTGGAGCAGCACCATCAGCACCTGTAGCTTTCCAAAATGTGCTGGCAAGATTGGAACATCTTATCGGATTAACTCAAGGATCAGTAAGTTCGAAAATTTACTTAGAAGATTAAAAAATCTTTTATTGTGAACTGCTCTTACCTTTCCACCCAAATCTTCTCTAATAAAATTTCTACTACAGTGAGTGAAAGTAGAGAGGGAAATTATAGTCTGGAAAGTTTTGGGAATGTGTTAACATTGGAAATTCACTAAGTACATGAAACCTAAACTCTGTAAATAAATATGGGGGATGATTTCCTGGGGCTGTTGACTTTGTCTGAACTGGAAAGTTGCAAGGTCCCTCCTTTCCCCAGTACATGTCCCTGATGTGCCTAGTGCAACTGGGCTTTCCAAGCCCTGCTCTATGGCTGCCCAGCCCTCTCAGCCTATGTGGGCCCCTTTCCTTTGCACATTCCTCCATACTTCCTAACAGCTTCCTCCCTTTCTTCTTCTTCCTTCTTTGTCTGAATGATCACTTTTTATCTGATAATCTTTGTTAGGAGGAGATAAGTGCTCCAGGATAACATTTGTGTACTTTTGGAAGCTCCATTCATTCTTTTCCATTTTTATTTTTAAAATCTAAACCCCAGTTTCCCAAGTCTCACTCATTCATCTACCATCTTCACAAATTTATATCTTAGTAACCTTAGTATCTTAGTTCAATAGTATATTGAACTAACTGGCATTTTAAATTTCAGTGCATATTTCAGCCTTATGCTAAGCAGTAATATCTGTAGAGAGATAGCTTTGTCCTATCAGCTATGTCCTTTCAAATACATATTAAAATACTACGTAACTATTAAGAACTTCTTTGCAAATCATCTTATATACTACCAGTAGCTCCGTCATCAGTCTACGTTAGTGCTATCCAATAGAGCTTTTTGTGACAATGGAAATGTTCCATATCTGTACTGTCTAATACGATAGCCAACATGGTACCCACTAGCTGCATGGGGGATTTTGTTGTTTGTGTTTTGTTTATTGAGATAGGGTCTTGTTCTGTTGGCCTGGACTAGAATGCTGTGGCACCATCAGAGCTCACTGTAGCCTCAAACTCCTAGACTCAAGTGAACCTCCTATCTCAGGCTTCTGAGTAGCTGGGATGACAGGCACATGCTTGGCTGATGTTTTCTATTTTTAGTGGAAATGAGGTCTTGCTCTTGCTCAGGCTGATCTCAAACTCCTGAGCTCGAGTGATCCTTCAGCCTTGGCCTTCCAGAGTGCTAGGATTATAGGCATGACCCACCTGGCCCAGCCTGCATGTGGGTATTGAGGACTTGAAATGTGGCTAGTGCAACTGAGAAACTTAATTTTAAATTAACTTTAATTTAATCAATTAATTTTAAATAGCCACAGATAGCTCATGGGTACTGTGTTGGAAAATGAGAGTCTATACTGTGAGGCAATAGAACACCTAGTTTTCTTTACTTCCAGCTCTAAAATTAAAAAATGGAAAGTATGAGGCTCCCTCAAATAGAAATATCTGGGTAGACATAAGAAGAGCAGGTTTCCAGGACTATAAATTGGGCAGGAGGGACTTTTTCAATATGGTTAGCTAATAGCACAGTACTTGCCACCAAAAAGAAAGAAAGAAAGAAAGAAAAAATTCTCACAGGGGTAACTTTAATCAACTCTTAAGTCACATTGCATCAGCTTTGGTGATAGAAAAATAAGACTTAAGTGACCTTGATTAATTAAAGTTGGAGTTTGTCACCTTATCTATCAGTCTGTCACAACACTTAATCCAGGGCTGACTGTGTTCAGAGCTGTTTATTAGAAAGGGGTACAGACTCCAGAAGTTTAGCTACAGGTACCTGGTCAGGGGCCTGCTGGGAGAGTATACATTTTATTAAAGTTATAGTTTACAGAGCTAGGAAACTTTCAAGCACAGTTCTTTCTCCAAGTTAGTTTCAACTCAAACAAACATAAGAGTACTTGTAGAGAGAAATTCTCCTGCAAAGTACACTCTTCTGGTGATTACCAGCAGGTCCACAGGCAGCAGCTAGATTGAGTGTCTGAATCAGCCCGGCTGATTACCTTAATCACCTTAATCATAGAATCTACCCTCCCTGGAATGGCTCAATGTGAAGAGTGGCAGAACAGTCACTCCAAGCTGAAGCCTCGTTGTTAGGACATATTCTGATGCGTTTAATGAAGAGCTTGTGATTTGTATTAGGGACAAGATAATTTTGAGGCTTTGTCAGTCCTTCGCCAGTTCTTTTATTACTAATGAAGAGTTTTCCAACAATGTCTTTGTTAAAACCCCTGGCACATCGTGGAGAAGTGCGGCTGACATCTCAAGGTGAGCATCTTTTCACCAACTGCTCATTAACCATTTAAAGTTGTATACGGCGACTTTTCCTTGTCTCTGTCTTCATTCTGAAGCCCCATCAATCAATACCTGTCTGGGAATGGGGGATCGAGCTCTCATTCATCCGCTCCCCAGAGTAAGAAGCAGTGCCCCAAATATTCATCATCATAAATACTTCTAAGTGGGTTCACTTGATAGACATTCACTTTCCTGGGATCAGACTACCTGAGTATTCACAGTGTTCTGCCAAGTTTATTGTTTGTGTTGTTTTTCAAGCGCTACATCAGTAGATAAGGAACGACAACAAAATGAACTTGCATACTCACATCCATAATTGTATCGTTGGAGTTTTTATATCTTCTCATGAGATTATAAGTTTGAGTTTGAGAGACTAAGCCATCAGAGAATATTTTTTTCTAGCATTGCCTTTTGGTAAAAGTCACCATGAAAATAATGATGGTAGGATTATGCTGTATTGCTTGCCCAGACAACTAGATTGATCATAGGCAGGGCTCACTTTTAATGATTATAATAAATGATCTCTTCACTGACATAATAACACACTAATATCAATGAATTTCTAGTTACTAGTACTCAGAGAAAACTTGAAAGAACAATGCATTTTAGTTATAGCTAGGCCTAGTTTAGCCATGATGATTAGAACTTTAATCTTGGGTTCAGGAAGACCTGGATTTGAATTCTGCTTCCCCTTTCTATGACCTAGTTAGGCAGATTTCTAAACCACCGCATTGATCCAGTTTCCTTGTTTATAAAACGGTGATAATTATAATCTATAATTCATAAAATTTTCTGAGAATTTTATTCAGAACTATTTGTGAAATGATTAGGGTAGTCTCAAGCACAAGGTAAAATCATAGTAAATGGCAACTAATTGGGAGTGATATCATTATATTTGTTAACCAATCCTTGAGAATGTCTATTTTCCAAAATTGGTTATAATTTTTAAATTTTAGACCATTGGTTTTTCAGAACACATTTATTTAGAACAAAATAATTACAGTGAGCACTGACACAGCGCTATTTGGCTACCACTCTTCTGTGCACGGCACACACCTTACTCCTCACAGCAACCTAATGATGTGAGTGCTCTGAGTATCCCTGTTTTACAGATGAGAAAACTGAGGCACAGAGAGGACAGATAACTTGCTGAAGATAATCTTAACAGAGCCCTAGGGTATGAGCCTGGTAGGTAGCTCAAGCTATGCTGCCTTTTAGAATCAGAAACAAAGGTTAATGTATGATTATAATTAATAGAATTATAAATTACATCTGTTAATGAAGAAAATAAAAACGTGTATAAAAACAAATAATGAGTGATATCCTTAGGAGGTCTTTGAACAGGACAAGCATAGCATAATTTGTTCCTGAGGGTCCCTCTGGATGAATATTCCTATTCAGAAGACTCTGCATTTGATTTAAGACTCAGGATTTCAGTTTTTCTAGAATAACAAAATTTTCTGTGTATAAGGGATTTTCTCTTTTTTTGTGCCAGATCTCTTACCCTTTGTAAGTAAAACCTCAGTTTACTTTTATAAAAGTCATCCTGAAAAGAAATCCAACATCTAGTGTCAGGGAGATAAAGAGAGAATAAAGGGTATGAAAAGATAATACCCTAAACAATCAATAATAAGAAAATTTGAATTTCTTGAAAATCAAAATTTTCGGCTGATTAAAAATGGATTGGGGAATCTGCCAGTCACTTGGCTCTGTGATTAAATGGATCTTTACTCAGACCTATATTAGGCTCTGCAAAACCTGAATTTGGGTGGGAATTATACGCCTTTGCAATATTTACAAATTGGGGGATTTCCAAAGCACATATTCATGAAGAAACAGATCCTGTGTGTCAATATATTTTAAAACACACAGTTGGGATTGTAACTATATATACATGTGTATTTTCGATTTTATTTATTTAAATAATATACTGTATTTTCCTGTTTCATTAAATCTTCTACAAGATCATTTAAACAATTTTCCTCATGGAAAGTAGCTTGCTTCTGTTATTCATTATTACAAATAATTCTGTCCTAATTATCCCCGTGTATGTATCATCTCACAGCAGTTATTGTCCTTGATAGCATCCTAGTAGTTTACTGACGCGAAAGCTCTAAATTCCGGGGCACATCACCAAACAACTTTTCACCAATGTTATCCCCATTTGTGCATTTGCTGCATGTGAAATAGAATGCCTATCCAAGGACCTTTGCCAGTCTTGATTATCATAATTAAATAATTGTATTTTATTTTGTCACTTGCAAGTTAGTGTGAGATTGGATAGGCCATTGGTCGTTTTCTTCTGATTAACAAGTGCTCGTGTCTGTATTTTAATTAGACACAACAATATTTCTTAGTAACTTGTGTCAGCTCTTTCGATATTGAGGATGTCTGTAGTACATTAATTTTTAAAATATTCTTCTAAGCTTGTCATTTGTATGTTAAGTATACTTAGGACTTTTTAATACGTTTTAAAAATCAAGATGTATAGTGGCTTATTCAAAAATATAATCAAACTTTACATGTGCTTTCATAGAGAATCATGGTAAAGAGGGGCCGGCTTAGTAAAATCTACTTTCTAGCTGACATTACCTGCTATTAGCATCAAGGTGCTGAACAAAAAGGCCATGGAGTCCTTACAAGTGCTTCAAAGTTAGTCTAGAAATAAATTCACATTATGCAAAAGAGTTATTTTCTCCCTTTCACTGTTCTTGGTAATATCCGTTGTTTCTTTCTCCTTCTAACGTACTACATTCAATCTGCCTTGAACATCTTTTCTGGAACTCGTGTGTGCTGGATTATAATCCTGGAGCCTCCGCCTGCCGCATGCTCCACCCTTCCTTTTCTTCTCTACTGCTTGATGTTTCTACCTACACGTTTTCTTTGTCTTCTTTTCAGAACAATACTTCCAATGAAAGAAGAAAATAGTGTAAAAAAGAAAAAACTTCATCATCTTCCCCACGGCATTTGAAAATCAAACGAACTATCCTAAGGGCTCAGGATGGGGCTACTGTTAGCATGGGACAGGTCCCTCTGTCCGTGAACTTTCCATAAATAATTCCCCCACCCACGTGCATAAGGGATAATAGAGAATCAAAACTTCTGACGGGGGGGGGGGGGCGGGGCGCTCTGCAGAGACTGCTTATTCCTTGGTTTCTGTCTGAAAATTAGGTAAAGGTCCTGACCGAAAAATGATACTACATTGAAAAACAAAATCACTGTAGTTCAGCAGAACAGTATTTGGGTCAGCGGAAGGGGCAGAATGACCACTTGACAGAAAGGACCTCTGAACAATCAGATGAGCACCACGTGCTTCCAGAGCAGGTCTGTGGATGTTGGTGACAGCTGCTATTTTCTTTTTGTACTTTGTTTCGTCTAATCTAAATCCACATGTATATATTTTTTCCATCCAGCCCTCTGCTCAGTCCCTAGTGGTGCACCCTAGGCTAGAGGAAACTGCATGGCAAGCTCTTTAGTGGAAAAGAGCGGCTGGGCGCCTGAAGCTCATTGGTTAGGACGCTGGCCACATGCACTGGACCTGCTAAACAAAAATAGCCGGGCATTGTGGAGGGGGCCTGTAGTCCCAGCTACTAGGGAGGCTGAGATCAGAGAATCGCTTAAGTTTGAGGTTGCTGTGAGCTGTGATGTCTCTGTCTAAAAAAAAAAAAAAATAGAAGAAGAAGAGAAAAGATGGAAAGACCACCCCTTATTTTATGCACTACTCCAGGTGCTTCTTTTATCTTTTCCTTCAAATTCAAGCAACTTGCCTCCAGGAAGTTCCCAGAGACATACTCTAATGGCTCTTCTTAAAGGGGAAAATTGGTCCGGTGAAAATAATCCTGCAGGTTACATCTCATACCTCCAAGACTCTTTGTTTCCTGTTTGTTCAGAGTTTTAAAGGGGCATTTCCCTGTTGATATATTGGTGTACAACTGCATAACCCTGGCAGCGTCTGTCTGGTGCCATATTCATCTCATCATCCAGATGTTCATTTACTACCATCTCTTTTGGGAAATGGTGAAAGAAATGTGAAAGTTCCATTTAAAAACAAGCACTTCAGCGACTGTGCGTCTAGGGCCCAGTTCTCAGGCTGAGCCTTTGCATCCCTCCCCCCAGTGGGGTTACTTTGTGTAGTTCTTCTCACACTTGGGCGGTATCCTCTTTAATTACATTCATTTTCTCAAGCTAGTGGTTGGTAGGAACATACTTCAACCTGGTTTTACTAGTTTTCCAGGCAACCTCATTCATTAGGCATTAACTGAGAGCCTGATATACTGGTGCCATTAGAAACCAAAATACAGAGGAAAGGAGTTTAAAATCCACTCATGAAAACTCACTTGTTCTATGAAGCCTACTCCTGACACTGCAGCTACAGGCTGCCCCTTGACACGTTCCAAGATCACCAGGTCATAGCTATCATTTGTGATATTCTCTTTAAAAGACACATGGTTATCCGCCTCCCCTGGACAACACTGTTTGAAGTGGGCCTGGGAATATATATTTTAAAAAAATACTAAATATATATTTTAACACCATCCCAACCTACGTCTTATGATTAGGCAAGCTTAGAAAACTATCTTAATTATTGCTTCCCTTCCTCTGCCTCAAAGATCTGATGACTTAATTACATCTTCCGTCTTGTCTTATGGTTGAAGTGTACCTTGCAGAGAGATTTCAAAGAAACAAGAAGGGCAGTTTGATTTTTAAAAAGGTGGTCATAGGGACTGGAGTGTGAAAAGATAATTAAGGAGAGAGACAGGAGCAGTGCTTTGCTGAAGAAAAAGGGACAGAGTGGGTGTGAGTGGGGAGATGAAGCACTTGAGCCGTCCAGGCAGCGCGGTAATGACCTCCTTAGGAGTCTTCCCGCCTCAGCCTCTGCAGCCCAGATCCTTCACAGCTGTCAAAAACCTCGTCCTCAGGACTCTCTTTGATTGCATTATTTCCCCTCTCAGAGTCTTGTGCCAATGCCCAATTGCCTCTCAAGCCAAATTAGCACTCTTAATCACAGGCATCAAGGCCCTTCTCCCTCTGGGTTCCTGTCACTAATGGCCGCCTCACCCCAGCCCTTGGGTGCAACTTGTCAGCTTGCTTCTGGCAGAGCACCACTCTGCCTTGAACAACTCCCACTGCCTTTCCAGGAAGTTGTGTGCTTTTCTTTTTTAAAAAAATACTGCTCAAAAGTAACCTTTCCAGTTAGAGTTTCTCTTTTCTTATTTACTGATCAGCCTTAAAGTTCTCCATAGCTTGACTAAAGTTTTGACAGACTTCCAACTTACTCCAGGCCCCAGGCCTCCCTCTTCTTCAAGCATTTACTTCAGAAAAGTTATGATAAATGCTTTCCCTGCCCCTTTGAAATGTGTGTAAACTTTCTCCCAGCCTCAAGCCACTTTCACAGCCCAGGAAATGCCTTTCTCAAGGATCTGGGAATCATGTCTTTGAAATGTAAACACCGAAGGACACAGCACCCCTATCTCTCAGTCTCTGTGGTTGGGTAGGAGCCTAACTTAGATGCACACCAATTAGCAGAAACAGATGGCCTAATCACAGAGAAAAGCATTTTCAAGCTCAGGGATAACTCAAATGTGCTTGACACATCCCATTGATCAGCCTCCCCGCTAACTTCCTCCAGTATTTTTCCACTAGCTCACAGCAGGGCTTAAAAACCTTCCCACCTTTTGTTTCCGTGGAGTAGAATTCTCTCCTCCATTACAATAGCTGAAAATAAAGTCTTCCTTGCCTGTTTAACTTTGCCCAGAGCAAGTTTTGTTTGACATTACTTGACACCCTAGAGATAGAACTGATTGTACTAACATACAACCAACACATTTTAGAAAAAAATAATATAGAGATGTATGTGTTTTATTGTATCTCTTCAATATAAGACTTGAGGTTGGTGACCAGTTATCAAAGCACTAAACTGTTCTCAGCAGGAATTCTTGTTAAACCAAAGAGAAGTTAAAGCGTATTATGATTGAGCTGTCATTCCGTAGAAGTGATGGAAGTTTTAAAAATGTCTGAAAACATTAGAACGCTTTGCCAGTAGAAGAAACAAAGCTGCTGTCTTTTTTAATGTGGAAGTTTCTCCTAGATTTACACATTGCTGTAATTTAAAAAAGTAGAATAATTTGTCCCATATGCATTTTGGTAAAGAGCTACTGCCTAATTAAATGAACCCCCAGGTCCAAGTTTCAATCAAAATGGAACCTCGGTCTTCTTAGTTCAAAGTATGAAGCTGAAGAAAACTTTTAAAAAAAGAAAAAGAAAAGAAAAAAGCCAATAAAAATATACACACAGATTTTTGTATGCAACGTATTCATGTAAATCATAATTAGGCTATATTGTTTTTATTGATTTGTCAAGAGAAATTCACCAAAGAATTTTTTTTTTTTTGCCACATGGTTTCTTCAAATTGGAGAATTTATTATATCGAGTGTGGAAAAATACTTGCTCACAGAAATATGTATGTGCTTGTAAGATTGCTTTTTTTTGGGTAAGACTGCCTTTTTTTTTAAAGATTGCCTTTTGTAAGATTGTGTCAAGTTTCAAAACTTTTCATTGTATACCTTATCAATATGGTTTTCTGTTCAGTGTGTGGGAAAGGAAGATCAATTGTTGGATGATTTAAATAAGAACAAGGAAGATTTATAGCATTTCTTTTCTGATCTTCAATTCCACCTGGACCGTCCTTGTTTTTTTCCCAGCCCAGGCAAAGGTACTCATTTATTATTGCATTGTGAATGAGGACCCATTCGTGGGAGACAGAGATTTTTCTTGTCTGTGCTGAATTGCTTTGGGAATCACAGCCGCTCTCACTAGCCAGCAGCTGGGAGAAACTGTGTTTGCTGAGGACTTCAAAGGGATCCCTGCCTTCCCGTTCCTGGGAATGTGACGAAATAAACTCCACAGAAAGTGCGATGAATTAATTTGCCTTTAACCTGAGAGCCTGTTTTTTGTTTTCTTCCCATGTACTTATTTATTTTATTTTAATTTTGGGGGGCACACCCGTCCTGGGTTTGCCTTATGTATTATATTATTTCAGATTCTAGGTGTTAAACTGAAATAAAAAGTTGTCACTTGCGTGAAAGAGAAACATGGATATCGATATAGTATCAGTTAATTAATTTGCAGGATTATGCGAATCTTTTGATCCTACTCTTTTTTAAATTTTTTAAATTTTTTCAGACCCTATTCTTTACCTCAAAAACACTTTAGATTAAAAAAAAAAGCTGTTGGTGATCCTTAACATTTATTTGCATATGGATGTGAGATTATACATTGGAGAATCACTGAAATTAGGAAGTGCAGATGGCAAATTTGAGCCAATCTGCTAAATCTCTTCCATCAAGTCAAGATTATATAATTTTCTGCTATTATGTAAAACAGTTCCTTACAATTTGCAGCTACTGCTCTGTGGCCAAGTTTATTAGACCTTTTTAAAAAAAACAAATGACTTCCAATTAAAACTATTCCCGTTCTTTCCATTTCCCACCTTGAAATGCAGATGGAAAATGTTGGGGGGAAAAAAAACTGCAGACAAATTTAATTTAACAGTTTAATTGAGCAAGAAAAGGGGAAAAGAACAAAACTATTTGTGAACTGGGCAGCCCTCAGGATCAGAACAGTTTCAGAGAGACACTACAGGGCTGAGGCATAGCCAGATAACATTGGTAGGAAAAGGAAAGTGATGGACAGAAGTCAGAGCTGAGGTACAGAAACATCTGGATTAGCTCCAGCTCCGCATTTGCCTTATTTCAACACAATTTGAATAGTTGGCCAGCTATGAGGGGTTCAAGTATGGCTGCTGGGGTTGGCTGAGACTCAGCGATTGTTACTGAAGTGGACTCTTTCAATTAGATTTTTCATTTGTCTACCTACTAAGGTAGGTTGTGGTTTTTATGTAAGAATTCATAGACCTACTATTGAATCCAGCAGTCCCCTTACTAGGTATCTACCCACAGGGAAAAAAGTCATTATATCAAAAAGACACTTGTCCCTGAAAGTTTACTGGAGCACAATTCACAATTGCGAAGATAGGAAATCAAGCTAAAGCGTCCATCGGTTTATAATGAGGAAAGAGAATGTAGTATTTATGTAATACGGAGTACTACTCAGCTCTAAAAAGGAATGAATAATGTCATTGGCAGCAACTTGGGTGGAACTGGAGAACATTATCCTAAGGGAAGTATCTCAGGAATGGAAAAAACGTGTACCACATGTCCTCCCTAATAAATTGGAGCTAACCTACGGACACAAAAAAGCACAGAGGGAAGTCAGTCCCTGGAAATCAACCAGGGGGAGGAAGAGCAAAAACCCAGCAGACAAATACACATGTACAGCCCCGACTCAAGCCATGTCAAAAAAAATCATTCATGCCTCTTTACTATTTTGAAATAACAATAAAAAAGAAGCAATAATGGGTGATCGCAGCCTGTAAACCCATTTGCTGAAGGGAATTTTGTAAATTTTTTCTGTGAGCAGGGATATGAGATGTATGTTCAGCCTAATGACAGTGTCCAGAATTCTGATGTACCCTTTCTGTTCAGGTGTAGCCAATGTCCCCACGAATACTCTTTCTCATCACGCTTTGTGTTAAATTTACTCGTGGTTTTCAGCAGTTTGATCATGATATGTGTAGGAATGATTTTCTTTGGGGATTATTGAATTTACTGAAGATAACATACTTCTCAAATCTGAGATAATTTTTTGCATTCTTTCTTTCTTTTTTTTTTTTTAAATTTGGCTGGAGCCAGGTTTGAACCTACCACCTCCTCCGGTATATGGGGCCAGGGCCCTACTCCTTTGAGCCACAGGTGCTGCCCATTATTTCTTTAAATATTTTCTGTGACATTCTGTCTTTTTCTTCTGGTACTACTTGCTGTGTCCCACAAATCACACATGATATATTAATTCTTTCAATGCTTTTTATGTGTTCTATAGTTTAGATAATTTTTATTGAGCCACCATCAAGTTCATTGATTTTTTTTGTTGCTGTGTCCAATCTGCTACTGAGGGCATCTGATAAGTTTTTTATTTCAGACATTGTACATTTTGACTCTAAAATTTCCTCATCCCTCCCTCCCCCGAGACTATGTGTCTGCATTCTCATTATGTTCATCCTTCCTTTAAGTCCTTACAATTGTCTTTTCAAATCTTTCATATTTCTACCATCTGGATTATCTTCAGGTCTTTTTCTGTTAACAGCTAAAAACTCTGGATTATGGGTTAGATTTTCAGCTTCTTCATGTCTAGTAAATTTTATTGAATCCTAGACATGGTAGATGTTACGTAGTATGAGGTTTGGATAATGTTGTCTTTGTTTAGAGATTTTTGAATATCATCGCAGCAGATAGCCAAATTGCTGGTGTATCTTCTTAATACTTCGAGGCTTTGTTTTTTGTGCTTTGTTAGGGTTAGTGTATTTCTGCTGTGCCCTTAATGTCCCAGATATTACTTTTTCTGTAAGACATGCACTTTCGGGAGTGCCAGGTGAATTCCTACCTTAGTGTGGTCTATTTCCTCTTGCTGGGCCAAGACTCCATCATTTCCCAGAACTGCACCACCTTCAGTATTTTTGTTCAGCATTCAACCCCACCCAACTATTCTCTGCTTTGCATCTTGTTATTTCTCACTGTACACAACACCTCAGTCCGCAGCTGTCACTATGAGAAGCCCCTGCAAATCTCTGCTGTTTCTGTCCTTTGTGCAGCTTCCTCCTTTCCCTGCAAATTGCAGCCAGCTCAATGAACTCCTATGTTTGTCTCCTGAGCTCTTCAGCAATGGAGACCAAGACTCTGGCTGGGCTCCATTAGTCCTTGCTGAAGTCAGGAAACTGCCCCTAGGTAGCAGATCCAAGGTCATCTCCTGCACTGATGGTGATCTGATATCTGATAAGAGGGACCAGTTTTATAGCAACTTATGGTGCAAGAATAAGTCCAGAAAACCAATTACTCAGTCAGGGCCAAGACCAGATATATCCTTGTTATATTTGGATGTTATTGGTTCAACATGCAAACTTTGGGAGTCTGGAGCCTCACCTTTACTTTTTTTTTTTCTGAGACAGAGTTACTCTGTCCCCAGGTAGAGTGCTGTGGCGTCATAGCTCATAGTAACCTTAAACTCTTGGGCTCAAGTGCTCCTCCTCCTGCCTCAGCCTCCCAAGAAGCTAGGACTACAGGTAGCTGCCACAATGCCCAGGGTCTAGTTTTTCTATTTTTAGTAAAGGTGGTGTCTTGCTGTTGCTTAGGCTGGTGATGCCACAGCACTGTAATAAGGGTTACAAGAATCATGTTTTTTTTTTTTTCTTGTCCCCAGACATGGTCTGTTTCTGTTGTCCAGGCTAGACTGCAGTGGCATCACCATAACTCACTGCACCCTCAAACTCCTGGGCTCAAGCAGTCCTCTTCCTCATCCTCTCAAAGTGCTGGGATTATAGGTGTGTGAGCCATTGCACCTGGCCAAGAATCATCTTTAGTTGGCCGTGAGGAAAAGTGAAAAAACAGATTGAGAGTGTATAACAAAAACTTGATTCCTTTTGCTTATGGTCATGCTTATTCTCTTCTCTAAAATATTCTCTCTTCTTCATGATATTCAGATGGGTCCTCTGCTGATCTCTCTTCCCTCGACAATACTGGTATTAGAATATTATTTCAATGTATCTTATTTGAACTGATTTTCTGCTTTGTACTTGATATTGATATCTTTGATTTTTACTATTTTGGCATTTGATTTCTGATCAGGTTACCCCAATTTTTCTTGCGTAATTAGGCTTAGACTATGCTTTGGGCCCCAATAAGGTTGCCCTGGAGGCAACTCTAGGCTCATGTGTACTTTCCTGCATTCCTGATGCCCAAGTCATCCTCCCAGAGCCTTTGTCAATGTCAGTGTTCTTCTTTGGCCATATTTTCCTACAAAGCAGGCCGCCCTAATATGATACTATCCAATTTCTGAAAAGCAGCTAAAGTTAGGTCACATGAATTTTCTGGGTAGTCTGCATGGCTCAGTCAGCTTTCCTTGCCTCTATCTCTGCTCCCTATCCTTCATGCTAAATAGAGGGCTATTTCAATTCCTGCAGCTCAGGGCTTGCTTATTTTCTTTCTTTCTTTTTTTTTTTTTTTTTTTTAGACAGAGCCTCAAGTTGTCCCCCTGGGTAGAGTGCTATGGCATTACAGCTCAAAGCAACCTCCAACTCCTGGGCTCAAGCGAGTCTCTTGCCTCCGCCTCCCAAATAGCTGGGACCACAGGCGCCCACCACAACGCCCGGCTATTTTTTGGTTGCAGCCGTCATTGTTGTTTGGCGGGTCCAGGCTGGGGATTCAAACCTGCCACCTTAGGTGTACGTGGCTGGCGCCTTTGCCAGTTGAGCTATAGGTGCCGAGCCCAGGTATTTCATTTTCTTTGAAGCTACTATGAAGGGAATTGTGTCTTTGATTTGCTTCTCCACCTTATTGTTATTGGCATATACAAAGGCTACTGATTTGTGGAGATTGATTTTATACTCTGAGATGTTACTGTATTTCTTGATAACTTCCAGGAGTCTTGTGATTGAGTCTCTGGGATTTCCTAAGTATAAGATCATATCCTCA
>CAUYTI010079353.1:0-67190 GCA_963575145.1 Galago senegalensis | reverse complement strand
TTGGGTGTGGTGGTGCACACCTGTGAGGCACTTCCTGCCTCAACTCTCAGCTACTTGGGAGTTGAGGCAGGAAGATCACTTGTGCCCAGAAGTTTGAAGCTGCAGTTTCAAAACAAAAAACGAACAAATAAAAAAAGATAAGGCTGATGAGAGTGATGAAGAACATGCAAATTAACAAAATACAGAAGTGAAAAAGGGGAGGATTGTTTTTATATTAATGAACAATTTATACCAATAAATTTGAAAACCTAGACAAAATGAATACATTTCTAGAAAAATATAAAATACCAAAACTGGCACAAGAAAAAACAGTAAACCTGAATAGATGAGTAGCTAATAAAAGAATCAAAATGGGGCTCAGCCTATAGCTCAACCGGCTAAGGCACCAGCCACGTACACTTAAGGTGGCGGGTTCGAATCCCCAGCCCAGACCTGCCAAACAATGATGGCTGCAACCAAAAAACAGCTGGGCTTTGTGGCAGGCACCTGTGGTCCCAGCTACTTGGGAGGCTGAGGCAAGAGAATCACTTACACCCAAGAATTTGAGGTTGCTGTGATCTGTGACACCATAGCACTCTACTGAGGGTGACATGGTGAAACTCTGTCTCAAAATAAAATAAAATAAAATATAGCCAAGGATTGTGGCAGGTGCCTGTAGTCCCAGCTACTCAGGAGGCTGAAGCAAGAGAATTACTTGAGCCCAGGAGTTTAAGGTTGCTGTGAGCTATGATGCTGCAACACTCTACCTAAGGTGAGAAAGTGAGACTGTCTCAAAACAAACAAAAAAAACTACTACAAACTAGGTGACTTAAACAACAAACTTATTTTCACAGTTCTAGAGCCTTCATTTTAACATATTACATCTGCAGTGCAGTGCCTGTGGCTCAGTGGGTAGGGCGCTGGCCCCATATACTGAGGGTGACAGGTTCGAACCCAGCCCCAGCCAAAATGCAACAAAAAATAGCTGGGCGTTGTGGCGGGCGCCCGTTGACTCAGCTACTCGGGAGGCTGAAGCAAGAGAATTGCCTAAGCCCAAGAGTTGGAGGTTGCTGTGACCTGTGATGTGACAGCACTCTACTGACGGCAATAAAGTGAGACTCTGTCTCTAAAAAAAAAAAGCATATTACATCTGCAATGACCCTGTTTCCAAATAAAGTCATTTTCTGAGTTACAGCCTGAGCAAGAGACCTCATCTCTAAAAATAACAGGGCGTTGTGATGGATGCATGTAGTCCCAGTTACTTGGGAGGCTGAGGCAAGAGAATCACTTAAGCCCAAGAGGTTGCTGTGAGCTATGATGTCATAGTACTCTACCAAGGGCGACAAAGTGAAGTACCGGGAGTTAGGATTTCAACCTATGAAATATTTTTGGAGAGATGATAAAATTTACCCCTAAGTAGGTGATGCTGATGATGGTTTAAAACACGGATTTGATCATATTATTCTCCTTTAAAGTTTTTCAGGCTGGGTACCATGGCTCATGCCTGTAATCCCAGCACTCTGGAAGGCTGAGGTGATAGGATTGCTTGAAGCCAGGCATTGGAAACCAGCATTGAAAACCTCATCTCTATAAAAAATATTTTAAAAAATTAGCTAGGCATGGTGGCAAGCATCTGTAATCCCAGTTACTTGGGAGGCTTAGATAGGAGGATAACTTGAACCTAGGAGTTGGGGACTGTAGTAAGCTATGCTGGTGCTATGGCATACTGGGTGACAGAACAAGACACCGTCTCAAAAACAAAAATACCTGTAAACCAATTACTATTTGAACAGGTTGATTGGAGGCCTGTCTTCTGGGACTAGCTGGAGGTTAGATACAAGTGTATAGAGGTGGTATTTAAGCACGGGCCAGGAACATGGGGTGGTGGTGTTTCCCATTGTAATCTAACTCCCTTGTATTATCTAACGAGAGTTTCAGCTTTATTTACTCTAGTATAAAACATGGAATTTCATAACAAGAAGTGAATCTGGGCTATGTGGCTGAGTTACCAGAATGAAAGACTTAAACTACCTCTTACCCGGATCCCTACAACATAATTTTAGCTGTTTACCTTCTCTGCATGTTGTTCAGACAAGATTAAAAAGAAATAAAACATATAACTTAACTAATAACATTCTATTGACTGTCTTAGTGCTACACCTTTGAGCCACATAGCAATTCTTTTTTTTTTTTTTTAAGATAGAGACTTACCATGTTACCCTTGGTAGCGTGCCATCACGTCACAGCTCACAGCAACCTCAAACTCTTGGGCTTAAGCGATTCTCTTGCTTCAGCCTCCCAAGTAACTGGGACTACAGGCACTTGCCACAACTCCTGGCTAGTTTTGTCTTGCAGTTGTCATTGTTGTTTAGCTGGTCTGGGCTGGATTCGAACCTGCCAGCTTTGGTGTATGTGGCCGGCACCCTACCTGCTGAGCCACAGGCCCTGCCCATGCATAGCAGTTCTGTGTCCCACAGTTGGGAGAGTAAGCTCAGGAGGGTGTTTGGGATGGTCTGCTTTTCTGGGGTGGTGTAGCTCACTTTCAGGTGGGACTGCTGAGTTTTCTCCTTGGGGACATACTTAGGATGACTTGCACATGTGCTGTTTCAGAGCCTTGTTTGTTCTATATCCCTTTTAGCTCTGTTTATCAGGTATTTCCATTTCTAAATTGGGGTAAGTGAACGTGTTGTATTTTTTTCTATGTATGGAATCTGAGTGAGTATAAATTGTGTAGCTGAGGGCTGAGAGTGGGGTGTGAAAATAAAAACATGGAATGGAAAGGAAAACTGGGTAAGGAACAGTGGAGAATCTGACAAGTTCTGTCTTTCCAAGCACAGGAAAGTCATGGGAATTTATTGGATAGAAAGTGGATCTAGCACAGTATAAGAAAATTTTTTAAATTTCCAGGGCTGGGCACCCATAGCTAAGTGGTTAGGGTGCCAGCCACATGCAGTGAGGCTGGTGGGTTTGAACCGGGCCCAGGCCTGCTAAACAAACAAACAAAATAGCCGGGTGTTGTAGCAGGCGCCTATAGTCCCAGCTACTAGGGAGACTGAGGCAAGAAAATCACTTGAGCCCAGGAGTTTGAGGTTTCTGTGAGCTATGACTTCGCAGCACTCTACAGAGGATGACAAAGTGAGACTGTCTCAATAAAAAAAAAAAAAATTTCCAGGTTTATTCATTAAGTGTTAGACATAAGCCATCAAAATCCTTCAGTGACTTTCCAATGAGTATAATTTTGAACTGAAGCACATTCCTATTCCCATTTTGAATGGAGCTGCCTCTGATCCAGTAGACATCGGTTCTCAACCTGTGTGTTGTGACCCACAGGAACTTTAAAGGGTGGCAGCATTAGGAAGGTTGAGAACCACTGCAGTAGAGGATCGTGGGTGATAGTGGCTTTTTGGATTGTTTTGGCCTTTTTTTCTGCAGAACTTAGAATCATTTCCTTATGGTTTTGTGATGTCAAGGCCAGCCTGAAACTGACAATTCTTTCAAAGAAGTTACTCTTGAATTGTTTTGGGGACCTGTGCTACTTCTGGCTCTTTGTCTGTGATGTTCCTGGGAGACACGTTTCTATGTTTAAAGGTGGGTGTGATGTGGTTCAGTGTGGCGGCTCCACAGTCAGGCTGCTCGAGTTCAGCTCCATCTTGTTCTATCCCTTAGGAATTAGATGACCTTGAATAAGTGACCAGATTTCTGTTTCTTCATCTGTACAATGTGGATAATAACACCTATCTCACAAGGTTATTGTGAAGATTAAATGCAATCTTGTAAGTAAGTTCAAAAGAACAGCATGCAAAATAGTGCCTGTCATGGTAGTAAATACACGTTAAGTGTTAGGTGCTACTCCTACTGTTGTGAAGTAAAATATTAATTTGGACACAGCTCTTATTAATGAAGTGAGTAATCAGTTTGGGTAGCAGTATTTTTTATAAGACCTGAGGTTTGGAAATAACAGCAATATTGATAATTCCCTTTCATCGAGTGCCTTCTGTGTGTTGGGGCCTGTGACTTGGGTGCTACCATGAATTGTCTCATTGAATTTTCACAGCTCTCATGCACGGCCTGCTTTATCAGCACTATTGAGGTATGTGTCAGACAGCTGCTTGCTTGTAGAGCTGGTCTTCTCACACACCTCTCAGGGCTGGGCATTCCTCTGTGCTACGTGGTCACTTTGTCTGTTCACCTTGGGAGTCACTGTGACAATAAAGTTGATCTTTGCCCTGAACCCGTAATTTTGGCTACTCACATAAACCAAGGCCCAGAGGGAGGTAAAATTTCCGACCTTAAACCTTTTTCTGAGTGAGTTTAGTCTTTTCTATTGTCATAATTAGTTAGGAAGAGGACCTTAGGGGAGGGGACTTGTCCTTTAGCAGGGGCCCATGATCACCTGTTTCTAAGGTCCTCTTTGCATGCACAGGCAGATACCTGCTCTTGTGTGGCCCCCCAACCCCCCAGGGTGGGGATGTGGCTGGAAGGGGTGGCTCATGGCTGTTAGTGGCACTTCCTGCCTCGCCCTCCACTATCAGGATGTAGGCTGTGTCTTACTCCATCTGTGCCTCACACTGTGAGTGCAGGGTCTCGGACCATCCCTTGGGAAGGAACATGTGTTCATTTGTGTATTCTATACACCCTTATCAAATATATGATTTGCAAAAATCTTCCCCCGTTTGGCAGGTCCTCTTCACTTTGCTGATGGTGCCCTTTGAAACACAACATTCCCTCTTGCCACTCCTCCCTCCCCTTTCCACCCCACCCCACCCCACCCCCACCTGTTTTCCCATATGGTAAGGCTTGGCAAGCACTGGGATGCCTCAAGATGTGAGCCAAGAGGGTGGCAGCAACCCTTCCATCCCATGCACAGGCTTCCCTTCTCTTTTTTACTCCCACCCAGTCAATTAAGGTGGGGCAACTCACCCCACAGAAAAATAAGAGTAAAGACTCACAGTAAGTAGGCTTGCGGTCATAGCGAAGCTCTGCCTCAAAGAACTGGGGACTGTAGAGCATGGCCAAGTGCCTGGTGCATGATATGGGCAGCCCAGGTGAGCATGAGCACTGCAGGCATGGCACGCCTGGCACACACGGGGGCCTGACAGCAGGTCTGTGTGGCAATGTGTGGGCTGCCGGGCTTTGGGGACGGTTAGTGCCAAAGACTACATACATAGACGGGTCAGGTTACAGTTGCTGTGGGAACTGTGACCTTTGAATTTCCTGGCTTATGCCTGGAATTTTAGTTGCATAATACTACAGCAACTTAGATTTTTTCCCTCTTTTCTCCCTCTTCCGTGGTATTTAATTTTTTATCCCAGTGAATGAGATCTATAGCTTTCTGCCCTCCTCTTTTGCGGCAGATAGTCTTGCTGGCTTCCCCTCTCAACTTCCCCATAGTGTGCCCACTAAGAGACCAGCCCGGGGCCCTGGCCTTTGGCAGTTTTTCTCTTGTATCCAAGCAAGGCCTGGAGGAGGGGGTGGGCTGCCCTGGAGAGGGACTGCTGTATGTTTTAGGGTGGGCTGATGTTCTGTTCTGAGCTCTCCCATTGCTCCTTGCTGTTTCTGCTTGTGTACCTCTGTTTACTCTGTTCTCCATGCCTGGAGCACCCTCCCCAGGTGGCTTACTTAGCTGAATTCTCCCCAGACTTAAGTTTTTCCCCTGTGGGTAACCTGTTGTCACCACCTTACCCTGGAATTATTTCCCCTCCAATGAACTGCATGACATTAACATTTCATTTGGCATTTAATCAGACATGCCTTAGGATGTATATTTTCTGTCTTTTTTTTGAGACAGAGTTTCCCTCAGTTGCCCTGGGGTAGAGTGCCGTTGCATCATAGCTCATAGCAACCTTAAACTCTTGGGCTCAAGCGAGTCTCTTGCCTCAGCTTCCTGAGTAGCTGAGACTACAGGCGCCTACTACAGTGCCAGCTAGGAGAAATGCAGAGTTTAGAATCTTTCTTTCTTTCTTTTTTTTTGAGACGGAGCCTCAAGCTATCCCCCTGGGTAGAGTGCCATGGCATCACAGCTCACAGCAACCTCCAACTCCTGGGCTCAAGTGAGTCTCCTGCCTCAGCCTCCCAAGTAGCTGGGACTACAGGTGCCCACCACAACGCCCAGCCATTTTTTGGTTGCAGCCGTCATTGTTGTTTGGTGGGTCCGGGCTGGGGATTCGAACCCGCCACCTTAGGTGTATGTGGCTGGCACCTTAGGGCTTGAGCCACAGGCGCAGAGCCAGAGTTTAGAATCTTTCTTTGCTAAGGCCTCTTAGGCAAGTCAGTTATGTGTGCTTCTCCTGTCTTTTAAAGAGGACTTAGTATCAACTTTCCCTATGGACTTGGGGATACTAAGACTTGCCTGTGAAAATGTTTCAGTAGAGAACCTGAGGGGCCTATTTTTTTTAGAAATGGGGTCTTGCTCTTGCTCAAGCTGGTCTTGAACTCAGACAATCTAACCTATCTTGGCCTCTCAGATGCTAGGACTACAGGTCACCATGCCTGGCCCAGGATGTATGTTTTCGTGTCTCAAACTTTTTATTTGTTTATTTTGGGATGATGTAGGGATAGTCTGGTATCTTTTTTCTACAAACAGGATAAGATTCTTGAAAGCCAAGATTTTAAGTCATTGCCTTGCTTATTAGTTACTGGTTTATATTTGATTTGCTGAATTGACCATGTTTTCTTTTTTCTTACTTGTCTAGTCTTTCATCAGTGATGAGTATATATTTCCTTAGTGTCTGCTTGAGGAAGGCATTGGGCTTGGGAGCTATAAAGGCCTTTGGGGACTGGACAGCCCACACATCCATTCTTCCTGGGGCCCAGGCTGCCTTCTGCCCCTGCAGCAAGCTCTCCCTTCTACTAGGTACCCTCCTTTGGTGTCGGGCAAAATACTACTTTCTATCCACCTAAGCTGAGGGGTTCCATCAGATAGTTTCTCTTACATTCTGCTGTTCTTTTTGTCACAGTACATAAGTAGGAACTTATTTGTCTGTGTATGCATTGACATTTTTATACAAATGGCTGTGTCCATCACTGTGCTTCTATGTCCAGAGCTCCGGAGACATGGGAGTTTCGTGCACATTTAATTAATTAATTTATTTATTTGAGACAGAGTCTCACTTTGTCACCCTTGGTAGAGTGTGGTGGCATCACAGCTCATAGCAACCTCAAACTCTTGGGGCTTAAGGGATTCTCTTGCCTCAGCCTCCCAAGTAGCTGGGACTACAGGTGCCTGCCACAGTGCCGGGCTATTTTTTTAGAGATGGGGTCTTGCTCTGGCTCAGGCTGGTCTTGAACTCATGAGCTCAGGCAGTCCACCTGCCTTGGCCTTGCAGAGTGCTAGGATTACAGGCATGAGCCACTGCACCTGGCCTTGTGCACATTTTATGCTCAGACCCAACACAATCCCTGGTACCTGATAGACTCACAGTATCAGGGTTGTCCAGCCTGTAGCCTGTAGGCCACATACTGATTATTTGAGGACTGTTTTGCTTATCTGTGATGTCAGATATAATGAAAAGTACGCACAGAGTTTTTTTTGCTCTTCAGGTTTTGTTAGTGTTCATGTTTTTAAAGTGTGGGCCAAAATGACTCTTCTTCCAGTGTGTAGCAGAGAGAAAAGAAGGTTGGCTACCCCTGTGAGTAGATGCTAAATGAATGAGTGTTCTTGTAGAAACATATGTACTTTTTTCTGAGGGACAAGAAAGAGACATGAAATGACTAGTGATTTATCCTGTGCAGGTCATGTTGCTGTGGTTGGTCTGGAACAGACAGGCTCTGTGGAACCACCTGGCATCCCTCTGCAGATAAACATTGGCACTCCTTTGATCTAGGCAAAATGCATGTGTTTTTTTCTTTCCTTCTTTCTTGCTTTCTTTATTCCCTTTTTGGCTTATATTAGAAATGATTTAAGGCATCCTAGGCTCTTGATCTGAGAGGATGGTGAAGCAGGACTATTATTCTAGTCTGTGGAATTCTAGACACTAATTTTGGGACTTTTGGTATACTCATTTTTTCCCTAAACTCTCAGAATCATTTTTGAGAAGCAGCCTATGCTACTGGCCAGAACAGCTAGGAGAAATGCAGGGTTTAGAATCTTTCTTTGCTAAGGCCTCTTAGGCAAGTCAGTTATGTGTGTTTCTCCTGTCTTTTAAAAAGGACTTAGTATCAGCTTTCCCTATGGACTTGGGGATACTAAGACTTGCCTGTGAAAATGTTTCAGTAGAGAACCTGAACGGCCTAGTGAAGTCATCTACAAAAGCACAGGGAGCTCGTCAGAGAAGAAAGAGGTGCTCTGGGAAGTTGGCTTATAATAATTAATCAGACTTTCCTTTGGTTGGTCCACTTCTCTGCCCTAGGTTTGCCTTTGGCTGCTGCTTGGCCTGCCAGAATTAGCATATGGAAAGTAACTGGGCCATCACTCCCAGTCCTCCTGGCACATTGGCACAGGCTGAGCCACTGTTTGCAGTGAGGAGCCACAGACAACAGGGGCAGCAACAGTCTCTCTGAGCACGCTGTCACAGGTGTCACAGGGTCCATCTGGGGGCTCTCACCACTGCCCCCTTCTTTGGGCATCCATGGCATTTTTAGCTACCCTTGACAACCACTTTTCTCCTTCGCTGGCCCCCAGGTGGGTTCTAAATCTTTCAATCTGTCCCTGAGTGAGCAGTTAACCAGCTGTGGAGCCCACACTTGGGGAGGGTCTTCCTTCTCCAGTCTAGGTCCTATTGGGTGGAGACCCCTTTGGGAGTCAGATAAATAAGTCTCATCTCTGCAGTCAGAGGTGTGTCCATTTTGTTATAGTGGCAGGTCATCGTATGTACTTTTAAGTTTTAGTTTTCACTGAATTTTAGTTTTAAACATTCAAGTTCAGGAACTCAGTTTTGGTAATTTCCTCCTTATTGCCTCTTTGTCTTTGTCCCACCCCCTGATGTCTGACATATTCCTGGCATGTAATATGTGTAATAGGTGCTTTAAACAGTCCTGAAATTGGTGGTGGGGAGAGGTGCTGAGTTCAAGTCTTTCCAAACCATATAAATTAGCAGGACATAAGAAAATGTAGAAAACATTTTATTTGTTGTGTCTTCCTTGTTCCTTTTTCTCTTGTCCTCTCAGCATCCCACCTGTTAGCAGGCAGTGTTTCCTAAACTGTGGCCCCTGAGCTATTAAAATGTCTTCTGGAGAAAATTAAAGAATCTTCTTAATAATATAAATGATTGAGTTTTTTTTTTTTCCCCCCAGTTTTGGCTGGGCTTGAACTCACCACCCCAGTATATGGGGCTGGCACCCTTCTCCTTGAGCCACAGGTGCTGCCCCTATAAATGATGGAATTTTATAGATTTTTGTAGTGTGTAGGGGAGGAGAATTTTGTTTATAAAACTTAAAAAATCAGGGGCCAGTTTCAGTGGCTCATGCCTGTACTCCTAGCACTTGGGAGGCCGAGGTGGGTAGATTGCTCACAGGTTTCAGACCAGTCTGAGCCAGAGTGAGACCCCATCTTGAAAAATAGCAGGGTGTTGTGGCAGTCGCCTGTAGTCCCAGCTACTTGGGAGGCTGAGCCTAGAGGATCACTTGAGCCTAGGAGTCTGAAGTTGCTGTGAACTCTGACACCATGGCCCTCTACCAGGGAGATAACAAAGTGAGACTGGGTCAAAAAAAAAAAAAATGTGTTTGAAGAATCACCTGGCCTGAGGGGTGGAGCCAGTTTCACCTTTAAGACTGATTTGTGGGGTGGCACCTGTGGCTCAAAGGAGCAGGACACCAGCCCCATATGCCAGAGGTGGCAGGTTCAAACCCGCCCCAGCCAAAACTGCAAAAAAAAAAAAAAAAAAAAAAAAGACTGCTTTGTGAATTACTAGTAGTTGTGGTAATTATGCATAGTGCTTGTTGAATATCTGTTGCTTTGGACACTGGCCTGGGCACTTCAGAATGGTTGTTCAGAGCCTCACCTCAAAAATCATTATATCCTTAAGAGGCAAGTACTATTTCATCTTTGTTTTGCAGTGGGGGGAATGTAGCCTGAGGAAGCTTGGCTCACTGAGGGTCTGATGGTGGTAGGTCGTAGCTTTGAGTCTGGATCTACAGACCTCAGGAGACTTGCACTTTGCAGAGTAGCTCCTGGCCTCTGTACGCCTCACTGTGTCCCTTCAGTATTGCAGGTCTGAACCAGGGGCAAGGCTGCCGTTCTCTTCCCCCTTTATCCCCAACATTCCCACAAAGGCAGGCCCAGGTACTTGGGTTTGCTACTGTCCTTCTCCAGGGCTTCAAGGTAATTTTCTCTTCTTCCTTTTGTCTTTCTCTGCTAAACTTGGTCTCACTCATCCTTTAGGATCTCCTCAAATCCACCTTTTCTTCTGTAAAATTTTCCTGAATCAATCTACCTGTTTTTCAAGCATCGCTTTTATTATACTATGTACTTATTATTACTACTAAGTACACTATGTACTTAGTATAATAGTACAAAATGTTTTTGAATTAGATCTATTAGAAGCTGGTCCTCTAACCTCTACTTCTTTTTTTTTTTAAAGACATAGTCTCTGTCACCTTGGTTAGAGTGCTGTGGCATCACAGCTCACAGCAACCTCAAATTCTTGGGCTTAAGAGATCCTCTTGCCTCAGCATCCCAAATAGCTGGGACTATAGGTGCCTGCCACAGCGCCCAGGTATTTTTGGTTGCAGTTGTCATAGTTGTTTAGCTGGCCCGGGCCAGGCTTGAACCTGCCAGCCTCAGTGTATGTGGTCTGTGCTGTACTCACTGAGCTACAGGCGCCAAGCCTCTAACCTCTACTTCTCTTCCAATGCTTTTATGATTAACAAAGTACCTATTCATGGGAAAATGTTGAATTCTTAGTAGCTTTTTGATCCTTAGGCATTATTTTCAATTAACAGGTTGTAAGGAATGGTTTCTATCACATAAAGATAAAAACATTGCTGATGGTAAGAAAGAGTCAGTATGCCAAGAAAGATTTGGATCCGACGATCTCATTCTTTTGGCATCTCTGTACTTTTGTTCATTTAGGTACGTGTTATATTGACTGATCAGTTGGGTTGTAGCACTTGGATGAGAGAACTCTGTCTTACCTGCCATTGAACTCCCTTGGAGTGTGTATGCATGTCAGTCAGTGCCCAGGAAGTGTTTACAGATTTGATTCAGTCCTTGGATCCTATTTTTCTTTTCTTTCTTTCTTTCTTTTTTTTTTTTTGCAGTTTTTGGCCAGGGCTGGGTTTGAACCCACCACCTCTGGCATATGGGGCTGGCACCCTACTCCTTTGAGCCACAGGCACCACCCCTTGGATCCTATTTTTCCTGTTCACTACTCATTCCACTCTAATATTTTTTTTTCTTGAACTGTTGCTTGCTTCTTCCTTTGTGTAATTTTTATAGATAATCCCTAACCTCCAATAATTTCCCACCAATTAACTGCAGCTACTTACTTAGCTCCAGCTGCATGTTCAGCAAGACTTAGGCTAGGCTGTGGGCAGATACATAATTATTGAAATAATTATTTCTTGAGCATTTACACTAGGCATTGTGGAAGGTGCTTTAGAAGTGCATTCTATTATTTACTTCTTAGAAATACCCTGTAAAGTGGGTACTGTTTTTATTGCCATTGACAGGTGAGTTAACTAGAAATTGGACAGCTGAGTGTCTGGCAGTCAGGATTCAGTCTTAGTCTCAGTCTGACTCCCAAGCCCTCTGTAGCCCTCTAGTATCCCCATCTCCTGAGGATAGGGCATGGTTCTTCCCCTGGAGAATTTTCCACTGGGGAAACAGAAACAATGGCAAACAATACTGTTTAGATGTGAGTAACTATTACATTGTTTGCAACTGCAAAGGAGCTCAGAAAGGCCTAGAGGAGGTAGGGTGCTCTGTAAAGGGGACAGGTCTTAGGTTTCTGAAGTAGGGATGGCTGGAAAGGAGGAGCACTCAAGTGTGGAGAGATACCCACACCAAGACCAGGGGAGGGATTGTGGGGGGTGCTGGCTGGCCAGATTGGAGGGCTGGTATCTAAGGGAAATTAGAATGACGTTGGGTAACTAGAGTCAGGGGGACTTGAAATCAGGCAGGAGAGATGAAGCAGTAGATAATAAATATGTATGTTTTTAAAGCAGGATGTGATACTATAAAATTTCTGTTAAAGAGTGACGAAGTTGGCAGTAGATAGCACATTTTTCAAGGTAGGATGGTTGCCCTCAGACTCTCCCGTCTGATTCCCTTTCTTTCTTTCCCTCCTGTGTACTCCTGGGACACAGTGTTGTTATTTCTAGTGGTGGGAGCAGCTGTCTGTATAGAGATCCCATGTTCATTGATCCAACCACCTTGAAGTGTGGTAAAAGTGAAAAAGGACAGATAATAGAGATCAGACACAGATTTTTTTCCTTTTCTTTTTTTTTTTTTTTGAGACAGAGTTTCACTTAGTTGCCCTTGGTAGAGTACTGAGGTATCATAGCTCACAGCAACCTCAAACTCTTCGGCTTAAGCCATTCTCTTGTCTCAGTCTCCTGAGTAGCTGGGAGTATAGGCACCTGCCACAACGCCCGGCTATTTTTGGAGTCGAGGTCTCTTGCTGGCTCATGCTGGTCTTGAGCTTGTGAGCACTGAGGCAGTCAACCCGCCTCGGCCTCCCAGAGTGCTAGGATTATGGGTGTGAGCCGCCTCACCCAGCCAAGAGACAGATTTTTGACTTGCTGGCTCTGTATTTTATTAGCTGGGCAAATTATCTAACTTTTCTTAATTCTTGTTTCCTCCTTCATCTGTAATTTGCTGATAACTATAACTACTTTTACAGTTGTTTCTGGATTAAGGCGATAGCAGATAGAAGTATAGAGGCTGTTTTGTCTTAGTAGTTCCAGACTTCTTGGGGTCAAGTTTCAGCTGTATCACTTACTGTGTGACTTTAGGTAAGTTACTTAACCTTTCTGTTTTCTTTTCCTTATCTGCAAAATCAGGTTGGTAATTATACCTAACTCACAAGGAGAAATAGTATCTTCAACAATGCCTGATACATAGTAGTAAGTGATTAATAAAACATAAATGTAATTATTACTAGTATCATCATCATCAATATTATCATGGTGTGTGGTATGGAATAAGTGCTTTCTTTAAGGTAGGAGACCAAAAATAAAGCCTTTCAAATGTGTGGTAGGAAACTAACTCAGATCACTGTGTGGAAATGATATGCCCTCAGTGCTTCTCTTAAGCACTGAAATTATAACCACTTTGTACCAGTTCCAGGATCTTTTTAGAGATTCCAGGTATTACTGAAATCCTTTAAAAAGTCAGCTATTGTTTCTTAATTTATAAGAATTCTTCCAATCACATCTTTTCTTAGACACAGAAATAGTTCCTTTTTTTTTTTTTTTAAATAAAAGTGGGGAGGGAAAGGAGAGAGGAGGAGAATTCATGAGTTTCTTTGGGCTGCAGTTTTCTCCTTCTGTGAGAGGACTTCTCGAACTGGGTGGGAGACTGCTACCTAGGTGGGGCCACACTGTACCAAGGCCTCCATAGCTCCTTCTCCTGAACTGCCTCTGTGGCTATCGTGCCTCTGTTTTGGAGTATTTGCCTTCCCCTATTCTCAGACCTAGGCTAGCTATGTTTAGTTTTAGCAGTGCAGTTACTTTCAATAGCCAAGGCCAGTGCTTGTGGATACTGCTTCTAAAATCCCCCAGCCCCTTGTTCTTGAACCAGCAGTATGTGGAGTCTTAAGTTTGACTGTAGAGCAATTCTTTTTTTTTTTAAACACAGATCATTGAACCTTGTCCTTTGTAGATGAAGTGAGAGTTGCATTCTAAGGACTGGCTCATACCAGAAACCAGCTGGTTTTAAATTGCTGCAGATCTTTAAAGGGACAGCTCATTTGTGGACCAAATTTCATACCTGCAGAACCTCATGGTCTGGAGGGTTCTAAGTGTGCACTGTGACAGTGTGGAGGCAAGCTATAGCTGGCAGAAGTGTGTGAGTTTGATGGTAAGTCTTTGGTCTCACGTACTGCTAAGGTTCTGTAGAGCTAAAATCCCTTTGACACACCCCTACCCTATCCCTCCTGAGTTATGGTTGGTATATGTGTGGACTTGTGCTGTGTGTGGAGATGATGGACAAAACCCAAAGGCACGCATAAGTCATGTGGGCAGACCATTGAAAGAAGTAAAGACTCAACGTTTGGGGGCTCCTGGCATTGCCATTGGTGTCCTCTGTGGATCAATGTCCTTAGCTAGCATGGGCTTTGCGTATTTGGCCTCAACCATGTACAATAAAAATGCGATAGGAAGGAAGGGTCCGGTGCTCCAGAGCCCAGTGATAGAGGTTAGTGGCAGGCTGGCCTTGCTCCAGCTTTGCTCTTCGATTTCCCGCTTGAGCTGAGGAGGAGAGCCTGATTTCTTCATTCTTGTTAGAACATGGAATTCCAGCTCCAATAGTGACACCATTTTGAGCACTCTGTTTATAATGTCTTGTGGGCTGGGGTTAGGAAGCACATTGACCTCTGTCTGTCTTCAGGGAAGATTTGGAAGTCTCTGTCGGTACCTTCACTGTTATTGCCATTGCATTAAAAAATGCACAGTGGTCGGCTGGGCACCGTGGCTCACTCCTGTAATCCTAGAACTCTGGGAGGTCGAGGTGGGTGGATTGCCTGAGATCACGGGTTGGAGACCAGCCTCAGTCAGAGCGAGACCTTGTTCCTAAAAAAATAGCTGGGTGTTGTGGGAGGCATCTGTAGTCCTAGCTACTTGGTAGGCTGAAGCAAGAGAATTGCTTAAGCCCAAGATTTGAGGTTGTTGTGAGCTGTGATGCCATGGCATTTTACCAAGGGTGACAAAGTGAGACTCTGTTTCAAGAAAAAAACAAATCCATGTTCGTCTCAGATTTTACTATGTACTGTAATTGTGATGTGGGTAGAGACCGTGTCCTTAAAGAATGTCCCTGGAACCTTGTGCATGTTTGATCTGAGCTAGTTAGTTGATCAGTGGGTAAAGTTCCCACTTGCCTGGAGCCAGGAGCACCTTACCTTGCAAACCTTCTCAGCCTATGGTATTGATTTAGGTGTGGATTAGGAGGCAACACAGTGAAAGTGACTTTCCTGGTTCTCTCAGTCCAAATGGCTGCCCTGTTGTCAGTGGAGCCTAACTATACTCCCTCGCCAAGTTTGCGGTGACTCCGTGGCTTATAGGGCATTTGACAGGGGTGGGGTAGGGTCAATGCAAGGTCTCTGCACAGTGCCAAGGTGTATCAGATATGCTCTGTGAATCTCTGCCCACTGTCCTCTGTGCTTGGCCATGGCAGGGTAAGGAGTGGGCGAAGTATGCCCACCACGTGTTAACTACTGTCTCACCACACTGCTTAGGCGCTAGAGATCGTCACATCCTTCCTCCACATTTATATAAAACCTTGGGAACAAAATCATTGTCATTGAGATTGTCATGTCATCTCATGCATGGGTGTCCCCAAGAGAATCTTCCTTTATAAACATTCAGCATCTAGGAAAGGTGTAGATAAAATTACGTCATTGAAGCATAGAAGTGTTTGTCACCTTTCTTCTCCTGAACTGGATACAGAAAATAAGTGAATAAAATCAGCAGTTTGTTTATATACTCTGTGTATCTAATATGGTTTGTTATTTCTGTCTTCAGAATATTTTGGTAACTGCTTATCCCCAGCATCTAAAACTGTATCTGTTATAATTGGTGCTCGGAATTTGTTCAGTGACTTTCCCTTTTTAAATTTTGGTTTCCATTGTCACAGTTGTAATCTGGTCCCCCTTCATCTCATGCTCAGGTGATCATCCAAGCCTCCTGGATGTGGTCTGACTGCAGTTGTAGCTTCCTCAATCCCGCCCTCCTGACTGTGGTTGAGCCTGTTGCTGGTTTTAAGCCTCCTGTCCCTTTCCTGTCTTCGCCTCCTTTTGAATCCTTTCTTCTATGGATCTTATAGTTTGTCTCCATTTAAATGTCCAGGAAATAGGCCAGGGGATTTGGCCAGGAACTGAAACCCCAGATAGTAGGTTTTCAAAGATAAGTCTCATGGTCCTGCAGAGCCGCCTTACTATTGGGAAGGTGAGGTGGTGCTGAAGAGCAGCTGCAAGTGGCCCAGGCATTGGAGCAGGTAGTGGCATAAGGGCTGTAGGCTGAGGGGCTGGAGCCTGCCTTTGAAGGGAAGCTGGCTCCAGAATAGCTGAATAACTAGGGGCAGGCATAGCCACAGGGCAGGTTTGGGGTGCAGACCCCCCAGCCTCTCTTGCTTTCCTCCTGTTGCCCCCTGTTCTCTCATCACCGTCTTGGGTTTGGGCTACCCCTTGCCACACTGGAGATATATTATTGCCTCTTTAGTGGATGAAGGGCGTCTGCTGTATGGGAAGGAAACTCTAGGAGTTGGTGTGCATGCTTTGTTGGGAGCTCCATGGACCTGTTTGGACTTATTCAGGATTAATTAGGAGGTCCAGCAGGGCTAGTGGGTGGTTGTCCAGACCTCTGCAGTGGTTCCTCATTGCACTTCATGAAGCTAAAGCCCTCGTGGAGCCCCACAGAGTCCCACGAGGTCGCCTTGTTCCCCACCTTGCTGAGCCACCTTAACTACCCTTTCTCTTGTTGAGCATGTGCTCTTCCCCTGCCCCTACTTCGTCCTGAAACTTGTCCCCCCACCTCTGCTCCCCCTTGCCACCCTGGGCAACAGTGCAGCCCCTTCCTAGCATACCTAGGTTCTCTCCTCTTGGTTTTCTGCCATAGATATTTTCTCTTTATATGTTAGGGCTCACTTGTGTGCTGTCTCCCCTCACTAGAGGGCAGGAATTTTCATGGCCACCTCTTTGTAAAATTTTGTTATTACGTGCTAGGAGCCAGTTTGTGGGGAACACACATGTACACATACACACTCTGGAGACACACACAAACACAGCAGTAAGATGTGCATTGTTGCCCCAGTGAGCTCACTGCCGGTGCAGAGCACGTACCAACTGTGTGGTGAAAGATGGGCAACCTGCTGTGGGATTGGGGGGAACTCATGCACTGGGAAGGCGGGTGTCCACCTCAGTCCTGGCAGTGAAGATGACTTCTCCCAACCATTCTCTTGTTCTTAGGGCACATTTTGTCTTCATCTCTCTCTGCCCAGGAGGCTGAGAGAGAAACTTCCTGTTGCTAATCAGTCAGTCAACAAATAATAAATGCTTTTTGTATACAGAGTACACTTATAGGCATTGGAACATTGCTGGATCTTAAAGGCAGGGAAGCTATCATGAATTTTTTTTTTTTTTTGAGACTCTGTCCCCCTTGGTAGAGTGCTCTGGCGTCACAGCTCACAGCAACCTCAAACTCTTGGGTCAGCCTCCTAAGTAGCTGGGACTACAGGGACCCACCACAATGCCTGTCTATTTTTTAAAAAATTATAGTTGTTGTTTAGCAGGCCCAGGCTGGGCTCGAACCTGCTAGCCCTGGTGTATGTGGCTGGTGCTGTAACCACTAAGCTACGGGCACCGAGCCTATCATGAATTTTTTCATTTTCATGTCAAATGAGTCTGATTCCTTCACTCTTGCCTTATAAGGTTTGTCATCCATCGTGTTGATCTTTTCTTTTTCTATGCCTTTTCTAGTCCCCCTGCCTCTTTTATTTATTTATCTTTATTTTTCTGCCTGATAAGATTCTGTCCCTATGGGGAAGAAGGAGTATTTATTTCCTTAACCTATCTAATTTTTTACTAGTAAAAATAATCCTGCCCCTCTCCCCTACCTACCCCTTCTTCAGATATAGGGAATCATCATTATAAATCACTGCTAATGCCAGCTGCATTTAAAACCATACCTCTATATAAAACAGGCCCTGAGAACAGAACCACTACCTCTTAAAGCACCTTCTTGCGGTTAGTTCTGGCCTTGCTGGCTGCTGTGTGCTGGTGGTGTGCTTTACTCCATGGATGGACAGTTCAGTTTGACCTGTTGAGGATTCTCTCTGGCTTTTGGGATGGAGAAGCAAGTCTATTCTACCTTTAACAGGGGATGAGGCTGATGCTAAGAGGTCAGGCTGATGGAGACACCTTAGGCTGGAAGACAGAACCCAGCTGTAGCTCTGTTTTCTTCTGTAACTGCTTCTAGCCGTTATCATCTTCACCACTACATGGAGTGAGGCCAACTCAGTCTCTTGACCAGGTGTCCTCAAACTACGGTCTGTGGGCCACATGCAGCCCGCCTAGGATATTTATCCGGCCCGCTGGGTGTTTTTGCCCCCGCTGCCTGTCCTGCTTAGCAGCCAACTCGTCCCAGGGCCCACATTCTGACCCTCCAGTGGTCTGAGGGACAGTGAACTGGCCCCCTGCTTAAAAAGTTTGAGGACCCCAGCTCTAGACTGTTAGGTATTTACATTTTAGGGAACTTCTAGAATATGTTAGTAGTAGGGGCTAAAATGATCCTACTGAGGATGAGTTAAGTAGGTTGGGAAGTTTGTTAAGGTTTTGTTGAGAGAGCTTGGAGTTCGCATCACTTTTTAAATAATTGATAAATAAAATGCATAGGTTAATACCATACAGGGACCACTTAGGAGATCATCAAATCATGCTGCCTCACTTGGTGAGTTTATCCTACGACTTTAGTTATGAGTAATGTGGACTATTTAATGTTTTAGGGATGAGTCTTCCTTGCCCTGAACTGCCTGAGAAAAGCTCTGCTCTTTTCTTAGTAGCAGGGCTTTAAAATTAAGAAACTCCAGGCAGGCTCGGCGCCTATGGCTCAACGGGCTAAGGCGCCAGCTATGTACACCTAAGGTGGCGGGTTCGAATCCCCAGCCTGGACCCGCCAAACAACAATGATGGCTGCAACCAAAGAATAGCCGGGTGTTGTGGCGGGCGCCTGTAGTCCCAGCTACTTGGGAGGCGGAGGCAGGAGACTCGCTTGAGCCCAGGAGTTGGAGGTTGCTATGAGCGTGATGCCACGGCACTCTACCCAGGGGGACAGCTTGAGGCTCTGTCTCAAAAAAAAAAAAAAAAAAAGAAACTCCAGGCAAAGCTGTTTTCTGTAAGCAGGACAAGCTGCCATGGTGGAGTTCTATTCAGTTGCCATGTAAGACTGTATACCGTGTTTTTGCTTTTAGAGCTTCCTTTAGTAAATATAGCTCTCTGTTATTACGTCAATTAGGGTCAGTTTTAGTTGCAAATTGCAAAATATAGCTTAAACATGAAAGATTTTCTATAAAAGAACCTTAAGAGATGGGAAGCTCTGACAACTCTGTGGTCAGGAGTTTGCCTCCCTCCTTCTGTCTAGAAGAATGGAAGTTGTGGCCCTTTAGCTGCGGCATGGTAGTTATATGGTCCACTCTATGGATTGACAGGTAAGAGTTTATCTTGACCTAACTCTGCTATCCCTATCACATGGTTTCCATCACTGAGGGTTAACCTCATGGTCAAATATGGCTGATGGAGCTCAGCCATCTTATTTCTGGTTCCAGGGAAAACACAAAAGAAAAGAAATGAAGAGATAGACAAAAAGTTGCTCTCCCCTGTGAGAGGCTCCTTTAAAGGAGTCTTTCTGAAAGGCCTACATACTTTGCTTGTATCTTACTAGCTGGAACCAAAAAACATGGTCAGAGATAGCTTCAAGGAAGGCTGGGAAATAGTGGTTTTCTGGGTACATTACTGGCTTTAATAAATGCTGCTTATAAGAAAGAGGTCTTTCTAAAAGTGCTGTAGTTAGTGTGTGTACTATAATCACTCTGTGCTTCTTCCTACTCTGTTTCCTTTGGACATCAAGAGATCACTGGGCACAGTGACTGGCTGCCCTTGCATCTTTCATTTGTTCTTGTCTCTGGGCTAAATCATATTCCAGCTCTGGGGGTGAGAGTGCATGTATTCCAGTGGCTAAGAGTCTTAGTCAACAACAGAGGTAGTGTGGGCCTGGGCTGACCTGTGGAAGGGTGCTGTCACTAGGTCTGTGGGCTTTTCCTCCCCACTTCCTTCTGAATCCTGTTTAAAGGTGGTGATCTTGATATGTGGCTTGATACTTAGCTTACTCCTGCAGGGCCAGAGGAGTGGGTTCTAGATCTGTATGTGGCAGGCACCTCTGACCAAGTTGCGTTCAGCCCGAGAAGGCATAAATAGGTCCATGTGTGTGTTTCTGTCCCCTCTCTGCAGCTGTCTTCTGCAGCTCCATCTCCTATGACATCAGGAGTTTTTTCCAAAGGACACTCTCTTACGAATCTCCTTTTCCTGCCCGTTTTCTTCCTTTGTGCACATAAACATTCACAAACAGCACTTCATAGTATAAGATTTTGGTTTATGACTTAAAAATCTGAAATTCCTAAATTCTGTCTGGACCCAAGTCTTTAGGAAACCTGGATTCTATAGTCAGTTCAGTGAGTTAGTCAAAGATCTCTCTCAAATCTTTTCCAAGACAAATCCTCAGCAATTCTGTGATGTTGGCTTGGGGCTCTTCAGGCATAAGGTCTATTTCCACTTCCCACCCTGGGCTGGAAGTTGTCCAGGAAATTGTCACTGACATACTGAGATGCATAGCAAATGGAGCTGTCAGGAGAAATGGGATTCAAATTGGAAAACCTTCCTCCCAGGAGCAGTTTGAGAATGTGTTAATGTGTAAAAATTAAATGAATATATTACAGGATATTGCTAGGTGGGAATAAAAGTGTGAGTGAGTATAGGAGAGACTGTCTTGGTTTGCAGATTCTGGTAGGTTCTCAGCTGGGAGCCTCTTGGTGCCGTCTCTTCCTGCTGCTACACACAGCTTCTTCCAGTGCTGGATCAGTTTTGGGGGTGTGTGTTGCTGCCAATTCCTCAGCACACTGATAGTCACATTCTATCCTGAGGAGGAGGAGGAGGACTGAAGGAAGATCCCTGTAGAGAGGGGATGGCTTTATAGAACAAAGGGTTAGAGAGGTGTTGGGGGCAGGGCAGACACACCCATGGTAGAGAGACAGGATGGAACAGGGCACTCCCCAGATCCTTTGCTTTATGGTGCCTGCTTTTCTGTTCTGCCCCCAATCAGGGAGATTTTGACAGAGTGGTGTAAGGGGGAAAGGAGATGATCATAGCTAATAGCCACCATTTATGGAGAGCTTCTGTGAGCTAGGCATTCTCAGTGGCCTAAAGCATGTCACTTAACAAGAACCTATGGTGTGGGTATTGAGTATCTGAGAGTTGAGTGCTTGATTAAAGTAGCTAAAAAAAAAATTGAATCCAGTTTCATTTGACTCAAAGCCTATGTCCTTAACCATTACTGGATTTCTGCTTCTCCCTCTCTTGCATTCATTCTGCAAGTGTTTGAGTGTCCATTATGTTCTAGGCATGGTTTGATAAAGATTCTTTGCCTGACCAACTTTAGATAGGGCCTGAACCTCTTCTAGGCCAGAACCCCTCATCCTTGATACCTAATCACACTTGATATTTGATCAGGTTCTTCATCCTCCACCGTCCCTCAGATGATGTCTGATCACCCTGGCTTGTCTTCTGCAGGAACCCTATTAGATCAGTTCAGCAAGAATTCCCTCACCTCTGATGTTTTCTCTTAGTCATTTTGTATCTACTGACCCCTGCTTCTCCTTGGCTATAAATTCTCTGTCCTCCCAGCTGAAGATTTCTTCAGTGGCTTCTCAAGGAAATGAAAACACTAGATTGCAGAGAGGGTCTGGAGAGAGGAGAAATGGGATATTAGGGAGGCTGGGCAGTACGTACCTCTCCTTAGAGCAGCTTTTATCTGGTTTAGGTGTTAGAGATTGGCTGCTAACAAAGGTTTAATCACTTAGCTAGTCTAGTCCTGTCTTTTTACAGAAAAGGAAACTGATTCCTTGCCCAAACAAGTGTCCTGTCCAAGGATGTATGGCCCAGTAAGCTCTTGAGTCAGTGCTGAAATCTTATTCCCATTCTTCCAGTCAATCTCACCCTGGTTTTCATGTGGTGTAAGGGGGAAAGGTGATGATCACAGCTAACAGCCACCATTTATGGAGAGCTTCTGTGAGCTAGGCATTCTCAGTGGCCTAAAGTATGTTGGGTAATAGTTGTTGAGCTCTTAAGTGATTTGGCTCTTGCTAGGCAGTTGATCGCTCTCTACTTATTTCATGAAAGGAGTATCTTTGACATCATGACAATCTTTAGCAGTCGTTTTATTCCTCAGCAGTCAGGGATTTGGTGTTTGACCTGAACAAGTTCATGGTTTCTCTTCTGTGCTTTGAGCTTTTCCTTTTGTGAAGTAGGAATAATGAATACTAGACCTGTACAGCGGAGTGTGTTATGAAAGGCAGAGTGTCACAAAGGGCCTCTCCTATCTCAGACCCTTTAGGAATGAGGTCTTGTATATCTGTTGTACTTGACAGCATGCGAAGCACTTCATATGGCTTTGAAGTTTATCTACAACAGTAAGGTAGCTAGAGCTCAGATTATAATATTCATTTTGTAAACGTGAAAATGGATTTACATGACAGAGTCCTGCTTCAGATCCCTGTCCCGTGATTCTGAATCCAGTGATCCGGGTCATACTGCCCTGTCTCTTCACAAATACAGTGTGTGTGCTACAGGGTCATCCAGATGACCTTTGCTTACAAGTCTGGGCATTCATTTCTGGTTGCGAAGGAACTTGTTGAGTAAGGGCAGTGCCACTTAGTCTGAGACAGCAGAGGAAGTGGCCCAGCCAGGAAGCTGGGCCACATCACCAGGAGGTCCAGTTGGAGAGACCGCTGTGCTGGTCTTTCCCCTGGGACACCCATGTTAGGAGGCTGGCATAGGGTGGAGCTGACAGTGGGATTTCTTTTCCTGTTCATTATGGGATGGTAAGTATTTTTAAATGTCTCCTGAAACATTCTTTGGCTAGTGGCTGGTGATATGCCAAAGTTCATGGCTTTAAATCTCTGAGCTTCATCCATTGGAGTCCTTGGGGCTGTCTTCTGCAAGAAGCTTATTGTGTTACTGTTTTTTAGATGAGCAAACAAAGCCATTCCCTACTTCGAACTTCCTCTCAGACTAGTCAATAAGAGATTCTCTCTCTTTTTTTTTTTTTTATTGAATGGTAACTATGTACAAAGAGATTCTCTTTAAAGAGAATTAAGTCTTGCAATTCCCAGCAAACGAGTGTGATGCAGTTTTCATCTTTATACATAGGTGGCTATGCTGCGTGCGTCCTCAGCGACCTGTGAGGCAGTGCTTCTCCTTTGCCTGAGTTTCTTTCCTTCTCCATTTCAAATACTCTTTCCTCTCCTCCTGCTGACACTCTTCCCAGATTTTTCTAGATTCTACTTAGTCCTCTAAAGGCTCTGGTTCTGATTCACTTCTTTACCTTTTCTAGGCCCCTCAGTCCACATAGTCTTGGGCAGCATTTTTCAGATGCTTGATCAGTTCACGGTTCAGGAGCTCATTAGAAGTGCAGTATCTGGCTCAGCACCTGTGGCTCAAGTGGCTAAGGCGTCAGCCACATACACCTAAGGTGGCAGGTACGAATCCAGCCCAGACCCGCCAAAAAAAAAACAACAATGACGGCTGCAACAACAACAACAAAAAAAATAGCTGGGTGTTGTGGCGGGCACCTGTGGCCCCAGCTACTTGGGAGGCTGAGGCAGGAGACTCACTTGAGCCCAGGAGTTGGAGGTTGCTGTGAGCTGTGATGCCATGGCACTCTACCCAGGGGGATAGCTTGAGGTCCTGTCTCAAAAAAAAGTGCAGTATCTTAGGCCTCACCCAAACCTACAGCTTCCAAATTTGCATAGTAACAGGCCCCCCAGGTGATTTGTGTGTACATGGAGAAGTGCTGATAATCTCATGTGGTACTTACTTTTCACTTTTTGTTATTCCCAACTGTTTTGCAGATTTCTTTCATCACCTCACAAATTTGTCTTTTGTTTGGATCTCTCTGCAGCACCTGATGCAACCCTGACAGAATAGTCAGTATGTGGGGATTGACTGTCAGCACATGTTAAAAAAATGTGTCACATTTTATAGGGAAGTGAATAAGCGATGTGACATGCACACTTATAAAAATTTATTAAAAGAAAGGGCAGGAAAATTTAAGAAAGGACACAGTTAATAAATTTGAATCCACCAAGTGAGGCAGTATTGAGGAAGGGTTAAAGACATTGGAACCAGCCAGAAAGGCCTCAGTCAGTCGGTCAGTTCTTCCAGCTACATCACCTGCCATCTGTGTGTGGGGGGATTGTGGAGAAAGTGTTAATTATCTTCCGTGAAACTTAATTTAATTGCTTATTTCTAACATGGCAGTAACATTATACTTACTATGTTATTCTGGGCTAGGCATGGCAGCTCATGCCTGTAATCCTAGTGTGCTTGGAGGCCAAGGTGGGAGGATCTCTTCAGCTCAAGAGTTTGAGACCAGCCTGAGCAAGGATGAGACCCCATCTCTAAAAATAGCTGGGTGTTGTGGTGGGTGCCTATAGTCCCAGCTACATGGGAGGCTAAGGCAGGAGGATCACTTGAGCCCAGGAGGTTGAGGTTGCTGTGAGGTAGGCTGACACCATGGCACTCTACCAAGGGTGACAGAGTGAGACTGTGTCTCCAAAAACAAACAAAAAAATACACATAATGTGATTCTGAAGATGAAATGCAGAAAAAGCACATAATGAGGTGTTTAGCACACAAATTGTAGCAAGATAATATAAAATAGCAGTCAACTGTAGCTAGAGTTTTTAGTTACTTCAACTGGATTCTTGTTAATCTTCGAGAAATCTATTTTATAAAAGGGACAAAATAGAGACAACTTTCTTTTTTTTTTTGAGACAGAGCCTCAAGCTGTCGCCCTGGGTAGAGTGCTGTGGCATCACAACTCACAGCAACCTCCAAATCCTGGGCTCAAGCGAGTCTCCTGCCTCAGCCTCCCAAGTAGCTGGGACCACAGGTGTCCTCCACAACACCTGGCTATTTTTGGGTTGCAGCCATCATTGTTGTTTGGCAGACCCAGGCTGGATTCGAACCCACCAGCTCAGGTGTATATGGTGGCACCTTAGCCGCTTATGCCACAGGCGCTGAGCCTAGAGACAACTTTCTAAGAGTAATGTTCCACTTATCCCTTGTATTGTTTCATGATTTCCAGGAGAGACCCCCAGCTTTTGAAGAGCAAGGTTCCTGTCTTGGAGTGCACATGAGGCTCAGGGAATACAGCCTGATGTCAAGTGCTGTGTGGCTGCTGTGTGAAGACTTGGGGGGAACAGGATCTTGACGGGGAGGGCTGTTGCCTTCCACGTCCTGCCTTGGATGTGCTGCACAAAACCAACTACCATAAGCTTAGGAGTTCGAGACTAGCATGAGCTAGAGCTAGACTTTGTCTCTAAAAATAGCTGGGTGTTGTGGCAGGTGCCTGTAGTCCCAGCTGCTCTGGAGGCTGAGGCAAGAGAATTGTTTGAGCCCCAGAGTCTGAGGTTGCTGTGAGCTATGATGCCACTGCACTCTGCTGGGGGCAACAAAATTTCTCAAACAACTCTGTCACAAATAAACAAACAAACAAACAAACCCAACTACTAAAGGTAAAATGTGCCTAAGTAACCACCCCCAGGAATCCAGGTAGAAAGTCAACAAGCTCATAGCAGTACAATGGAAACATGCCCTGATTCCATTCCCCCTGCTCTAGCTCTTATACTCCCTCCTGCCTGGGGAGCTTCTTGCAGAGCTTTGGTCTTGGTGTGAAGGGAATAAGGGCTGCACCATGCCTGAACAGGGTTGCTGAGGGGTGGGGACTTGCCAAGTGGCACCATGATGTCTTTCCCAATGGCAGGCAATGGGAGGGGAGCTGGATGGCATCTGGTAGGTCAATTCAGGTGAAGTTCAACTCTTCATGTTCTGTAGGAGCAGAGGCTTGAGAACCTGGAGAAGATCTATATTGACAGGCTTCTTTTTTTTTAACCTTTTGTAGTTGAATAAATGATATCTGTCTGGCAGAAGACATGGTGTATGTGGATGAATTAACAGATGTATTTCAGGCTTTTAAACTAGCCGGACTATCATTTTCTTTACACTCAATTAAAAAAAAAGAGGGTATTCCAGCCATGTGTGATAGCTCACACCTGTAATCCTAGCACTCTGGGAGTCCAATCCAAGAAGATTGAGGCCAGGAATTCAAGACCAGACTGGGCAATAGTGAGACCCCATCTCTACAAAAAATTTAAAGTTAGGTGGGCATGGCCCGGGTTTGGTGGCTCATGCCTGTAATCCTTGTACTCTAGGAGGCCAAGGTGGGTGGACTGCTTGGGTTCAGGAGTTCCAGACCTGTCTGAGCAAGAGTGAGACCCTGTCTCTAAAAATAGCCGGGTCTTGTGGTGGGTGCCTATAGTCTCAGCTATTTGGGAAGTTGAGGCAAGAGGATTGCTTGAGCCCAAAAGTTTGAGGTTGCTGTGAGCTATGATGCCATGGCACTCTACTAAGGGCATCACAGTGAGATTCTGTCTCAAAAAAAAAAATTACCTGGGCATGGTGGTGCTCAGCTGTAGTCCCAGCTACTTGGGAGGCTGAGGCAAGAGGATTGCTTGAGTCCAGGGGTTTGAGGTTGCTATGAGCTACGATGATGACACTAATGGACTCTAGCCTAGGCAACAGAGCAAAACGCTATCTCCAAAAAAAAAAGGTATCACCTGTTTTTTTGTGCATCAGACCTCTTTTACCTACATTTTCTGAACCTTATTATAAGTCATGTTAAAAATTTTTTAACTCTTAAGGGGATTTCTACACTGCTCTTTTTATAGTGACATGTAGATGAGAAACCAGAATGGCAGAATTCACTTCTCAGCTCAAGCTGATGATTCTTTCACAGCTGCATATATGTGATATTATAAAGTTCAGTGAAAGGAGTTTAGAGTGAGGCAGGCACCTGAGTCTTTTTCTTTTTTCCGGAAGGATGTCCTTCCTCCAGATTACCTGTTTTGTAAAGGGAAAATGCTGTCATCTCGTTGGCAGTACAGCCCTACCTTGGGGTGGTCTACTTTTGGGGTATGTGGCACTGTCTCAGCTGGGATAGCCTTGCCTGCAGGAGTGCAGGCTGCAAAATGAATGCCAGAAGTAGCCGAGCTTGTCTGGGAGAACAAAGAGGAGAAGGTGTGCCAACCCAGCCACGTGGCATGGCAGCCTGGCTCTGATCTTAGATGGACAACAGGCATTTTATGTGCAGTATTTCTCATCTGAAGTCACACTCCTACTTTCTTTGTGATTTAAAAAATTTCTTCCTTTCCATTTTTTGTTCTAGCTTCTCAGTCCTTATTCTTTGAAATCTCAAGTATGGAAAGGCAATAGCAGGGCCTTTCCAGGCCACCTTCCTGCTTGGTGTCAGGATCCTGTGCTCTAGCTGAGCAGTTTGCTGGAGAGCAGAGGGAGGGGCAATCCCGAGGGAAGGGGGCAGGAAAGACCAGAGGCTAAAAATAGGCAATGGTAAGAACCTGCTTACCACTCTCTCAGGTCAGATATAGTCCTCCTGTGAGGACTGTGCTCAGAGTGGAGTGCATTTTTGGAACAGAGAAGAGAAAAATAAACCCTTATTAAAATATCACCACTAAACATTGGCTTTTACTGTGTGTTCCAGATAAGAGGAGCTTTGCCAATCACCTGGTGGTTTTGGATGTGGGACCCTGCTACTTCTGGAGAAGTGTGTGTTTGTGAATGTGCATGTGGTGTATCCATATGTGTGTGCAGTGCCTGGGCATGCACGTGTGAGGCCCTGTGATGGTTTAGGTTTCAGGTGCTAAGGCATTCTCGGACTGTGGATGAGTATTCTCACAGAGGCTTTGCTTGAGAGATTTTTTTGCACGTATGAAGGTGTGGCCTGTGTGCCAGGCAGCTTCTTTCCACTAAATGAGTGAAACTCCTCTGGGACCTGTTTATAGAGTGAATACACAGCTGGGCCCATCATTCACACAGGGGTGTCCTCTTTGCAGAGCAGAGGGCCAAAATCCAAGCTGGGCTTGCTATTCTAGTGATTGACAAGCTACCTTATTCCCCTTGTTTTTGTTCTTTTTAAGAAGTAGGGGTTTAAGGAAATGAAGTCTTCTCTGGCTTCTTGGGCTATAAAGCAGAAGAGGTACAGCTGCTCTGGTTAAAACTGGCAAGAGTCCCTTCTATACTCCCTGGGACAGCCACAAGGAACCCCAGGGAAAACTGCATGAAAGTACTCGAGGTGCTGCCTGCTTTAATATCTCCTAGTCACATTCTTCTTTGAATATTTATTTATTGTTTGGAATTCATTGAGGGTACAAAGAACTAGGTTGCACTGATTGCATTTGTTAGATAAAGTCCCTCTTAGAATTGTGTCCCATCCCCAGGTTCTTTGAATATTTAGTAACCTGTTTTTACTAGGGAGGATTTTCTGTCCTAACTTTCAGACTGGATTCTGAATAACTTAATAAGGTTATTGCTTTTGTATCCCTCTGGGCTTGTTTCTGCTTTTTCCTGTAACCTGAGAAAGTAGCCTTCTGCCCCCAGCTCTGATTCTGCAGCTTGTGGATGGACCTTCCACTGTGCTGAGCAGCTAGTGCTTGTGTGGTGTGTGGCCTGTGTGACTCATTTTATTCCTTTATCTTGGTTTGCCAGCTAGCTATATATAGCCTCCTCTGTCTCTCTCATCCCTTCTTTTTCTCATCTCTGGGCAGAAGAGAAGCCTTGTCTATTGCCTTTGATGTGGGAGGTTGGGCTAAGAGCCATTCTTGGGTGGGTGGGGGCTACGTGGTGGAATTGGATACACTAGGGCTACTGGCAGGCTTATGTGGAGAAGGGCCTGGCCCTGTTATAGAGCCCATTTTGCTCCCTCTGTGTGTGTGTGTGTGTGTGTGTATGTGTGGGGTAGGGGTGGAGTCCATGTCACCCCTAAATGTCCAAGTCTGAAGGAATAGCTTCTCAGGGAGAAAGAAAGCAGTTAGTCGTGTGAATCTTGCTGTTGTTTTATTTAGGGGAAGCCTGGGAATGTGAGTGATTGAGGACCTTCTCAGTTAACAGGTGTAGAGTGTGGTGCAGGTGCTCAGAGAGGCCACACAGATGTGGGTAGCACAGGCAGGGGAACCGGCCATGGACCCTGCTTTCTACCTGGGCCCAGAGCCCAAGATGTCCCCTGAATTTAGATTTTCATGTACATTAGCAGATGAGGGCAAAGGGAACAGAGGCCCCTGGATGTTTTCAGACTTAAGCTATCAGCTGGCAGTCTTCTTACTTTACCATTGGCTGAGCTAAACCAGGAAGGAGATATAGGTGTACAGTCCCTGCACCAGGGAAACAACTCTTGAGAAAGGTAAAGGCTGAAATGTGTGTGAGAGAAGGTCTGGATTTTTTCTCCTGGGAGCCTTGGAGAATTGCCATAAAGGTCACAGGTTGAGTCTAGCCTGAAGTAGGTAGTAGATAGTCTTGGCTTGATCTTAATTTTATACCTAGACATACTGTTAAAAAATAAAACAGACTCCCCATGTGTGTCAGCATAGCATTCATATTTAATGGCATTTGATAGTGTATTTATCATTTGTAGTAAGTTTTAAGATCTTAGAGGCATATAGTGATATTACCAGAAGTAAATAGTACAGGGATTTCTCTCTCAGTGCCTCAGGAGAGCCTTTCCTCCTGCTCCTGCCTAGACCTCTTCCCTTGCCCCTATACTATAACCTTTTCCACCCTAGGGGGGCTGTTGGCCTAGTAACCTGTCCCTCATTTATTAATAACATGTTTACTTGTACCCTTCCTTCAGTTAAAAATGTTATTCTTTCTCCTAAGCTGTACGTGAACTTGTTCAGTGCCCATCTCTTGAAACCTGCTGTCTTAGCTGGGTATGCTGGGGTGCACTGGGTCCCAGTTGCCCAGGAGGCTGAGGTGGGAAGATAACTTGAGCCCAGGAGTTTGAGGGTGCAGTGAACTATGATGTATGCTACTGCACTCCAGCCTGGGTGACACTGAGAGACCGTGCCTCGTATGAAACAAAGAAAGAAAAAAGGAAACCTAGTCCCTTGAGCCTTTAAACAGTTGAGTGCGTGTGTTCCCTACTGCCCGGCTGTGCCTAGCAGTCTTGGCTGCTAGAATCCCAGGAGGGTTGGCACACACCGTTGCTGGGGCAAACTTTGCATGGAATGTTGCCCTCATGCCATTAGCAAAGCGGAGGCTGGGTCGGCTGTGCTCTCCCTGCCTCCGACTTTATTGTTCAGGACTTAATGTAATAATATGCTTGAATAGGCGGAGAGATCGCATTAGCTTGGCTTTGCAGTTGTAAACAATATTTGCTCTGTAAGTTTTCTCCTTCACCCCCTGCTCCCAACACCCCCTCTCTCCTTGCATATTCTAACCTTGGCTAAACAGCTTCATTCATAAGATGGCCAGTGTTTTCTGGGAAGAAAGCGGACTGAAAACAACCTCGTCCCAAGAACCTCCAGTTGTGATGCACAAATAATAACTGGTTAGTTTCTGGGTAGAGATTTTAACTAATGTCTGGATCAACCAAAGTCATTTCCTTATATTCCTACCTCCCTTCACTGCTTTGGAATCCTATGGAAAAAACACACACCCACAGGTAACAATCAGCAGCTTTCCTAAAACTCTGGCCTTTGCAGAGAGCACTGGAAAGATGCCACTGATGGCCTTCTGGAACAAAGGCTTTCACTGTCAGTCTTGGCAGGGGTTGGGGCATAGGTACATTCCTGAATGGTCTGTTGCTTGCACTTGAGGGTATTTTAGGCTTCTGTGTTTTTTTTCTACATGAAGTTTTTTGTCCCCTGGTTCTCAATTTCTTCTGTAATTTAACACAGAAACAGAGTAAAAGAACCACCCCACCTCACACCTGTGTTACCCATTGCAATTTGACAATTGCAGTGGTTGATTTCACAAACTTGCTCCACCTTCCCAGTGCTGATTGGTGCCTGATGATGTCATGGCAGAAAACTCAGGCTGATTGTTTTCTCTGTGGGTCAGGCCCCCCAAAAGGGAGACAGCAGAGCCCTTGCTCCTTTGTTTCCTACAGTTCACACCATCAGACTAGATGGGAAAGGTGGGAGCAGAGCTATGGTTGCAGATTGCTTTGAGTTATTTATGAAGCTCAGTCTCCGCCACCTAGAATAGGAGGGCTTCTCAGATAGGGAAAGGGCCTTTGTTTTTCATGAGAGCACATGATACTTCTTGCAGTGAAGAGATTTTTTTTGTCTGTTTGCCTTAATTGTCTTTGTTAAAAGAAAGATAGAAGCACTTTCAAGGAAACCATATTCAGGAAAATAAATAATCAGAAAAATTTTGTTTGGTTCCCTGTAGAGCCTGGGAATTATTTTCACCACCAGCACATGCCCATCATAGAGGTAAACTTGAGCTTTATAGTGATGACTCTGAGGTGTTAATTAAGGGAATGGTATAGTCTCAGAGTGTTTCCTCTGGTTTAATGGGTACAAGTTACTTGAGAGTTCACTCTTGAGTGGACTTGATGAGAAGTGCTTTCACCTTGGACGTTCCTGGGCCTGCTGTGGTACAGAAAGAACAGTTGGGCTGCTGGTGACCCAGCGCAGCAGGTCTGGCCCGAATCTTATGGGTTGTACCCATCAAACTCGAACCCTCTAGGACTGCCTTTGTCAACATGGTGGGTTTGGGTCACCTTGTATTGCTTGGCAAAAATCAGTAAAATTATTAGGTACTTGTCATCGGTAGCAGCCTGGATCATTTGGAAACCTGATGTGAAGCCAGGTTCCTTCCGCAGGCTTCTGCAGCAGATAGAACCTGTAACAGAACCCCACATTGAGCTCTCTTTTTTGTCAGGCATCCATTGGTGACTGTCTTCAGACTTGATGAGGTCTTGGAGCATCTGAAAGTCATTCTCCTTAGACTTTACATGTGGTCATTGCCAGTTCATGATTATGGATTAGCACTGACCTTAACAGCCATTTCTAAAAAGATTTGTTGGAAAAGATGCCCCACTTTGCTGAGTGGTGAGGTGGAATATGTCTGACAGGAGACATCATTGATGGGCAGAGGACTAGACAGAGCTGTCCTTGGTGGGGCTGGGCTATATTTACCTTTCTTAGAGCACCCAGGACTTTGATTTGTTGAGCAAGAGGAAACTCTAAAGCTGGCCAGCCAGCCAGAGTCACTCAGCGCCTGGTCTTCCTCACCCACTTAGATTGTGCTTAATTCTGTGCTTCCCTGCAAACATACAATCACTGGGCTATCTTTAGACGTGTTGTGGTATAACTGCACCTCAGGAGAGACAGAACATTACAGCTGGTTTACATTTCCCTGAACAAAACACACACACTCAGAGACTAGGCATGTTGTTTCCTTGAATTCTGTGGATGTTACTCAGTTCTTTTGGCTGGGCAACTCTTCTCTTGTTATTGTTGTTTTAAAGTTGGGGGTAGTAGAGATTTGCGGAATGGGGGTTGGCATGTTTGTACGGGAGAAGGTCCATTTGAAGGTAGAAGAACCTACAGTTATTGAACTGGGCGTGTGCAACATTCCCCAATCTTCCTTCTGCTTTCCTTCTTCTCAGCTCTGGTGGCACATTAGAATCAGGGAGGGGTTACCCACATGCACTGCATGCCACCACAGAGATTTGGAGTTGATTGATCTTGAATGGGGACTAAACATTGGTGTATTTTCTTGAGTTTTCCTTGATGATTCTAGTGAGCTTTATATATACCTGGGGAAGGTCAGTCACGTAGCTAATCATATAATAAAATATAATCTTAAAAAGATGATTGAACAAAATCAGTCCTTGGCACTTTCTTCCCCAGGCATTTGTTCTTAGCTTCAAAAGTATAAACTTCCTCTAGTTATAGGAGGGGATGTTCTGGGCTAGCGGGTATGAGACTGCCAATTGTAATGCCATGACTTCTAAGTCAGTATTAGCACCTTCAGTAAATACAGTATTTACATACTTAACTTTGATTCCTGTTTATAGAGGCTCAGATCATTAGTGTGTGCAATAGTTTTGGCCTTGGAAATCTTTTGAGTTAGGTGTCTGTGTTTCCCCAGTGTCTTGAATGGAGTGACTTTCTGGCAGTAGGCAGACAGTAGTGGATGAGATATTGTGCTGTAGAAGAGGGCAGCTCTTCTAATTTAATACAAAGAAAGGAGCCTAGTTTCCCAAGTCACTCTCTAGGCAGGCTTTTCATTTCTAAGTGTGGAAGAAAGTATTTATCTGTCTCCCCTGGAAATTGCTGTTACCTTACAGAGTGACAGAGAGAGAGACAGGTCTGTTCTTCATCAGGAACACAGAGTTGAGTCAAAGCCTTTCGTTTGGCCAAATTCATTAACCATAGTGTAACCCAGCTCTCACAGGCTTCTTGCCTTTGGTATTTGGCTTCACAGGGACAGGGCAGGGATGCTTGGCCACCATGTGCTCCTCTGGCATCTTTGTGAAAGTGAAGGGCAGGTGTGTGGCTCACTTAGGGTACAGGCAGGATCTTAGACCCAGCACTCTCCAGCCCTGCTCCTTGTCTCTATTTTCTGTTGCTTATAACAGAAAACTGGGTAATTTATAAAGAAGTGAAATTTCTTTTTTGGTTACAGAGGTTGGATAAGGTGAGGGGTCATTAACGTGATGAGAGGGCCTTCTTGCTGTAGAGACTCTCTGTAGGGTCTTGAGGTTGTATGGGCATCACATGTTGAGAGGCCTGGACAAGCCAATTCAGGTTCAGGTCTCTCATCTTCTTATAAAGCCACCAGTCCCACTTAAAGCCTGTTAACCCATTAATTCACAAACAGATTAATCCACTCTGCCCTCATGACTCAATGATTTCTCAAAGGCCCCACCTTTACATACTGCCATATTGGAGATTAAAATTCAACATGAGTTTTGCTGGGGACAGACATTTGTACTACCATACATGGTAGACAAGGACGAGAAGCAAGAGCCTAATATTCAGTCAGGGTGATGAGCTCCACTTCCTGTGTAGATGTGTGTTTATCCTTCATTACTTGTTACCCAAATGGTTTTTGCTACAAGTGCTGAATGTCCTTGAGATTCGAGCTAGAGCCAGGAGCCCTGGCGGGGAAAATAGTAGACTTACCTACCCAAGGGAGAAGTGGCCTCACCCTCTGCCAAACTTCAATTTAGTCCTTTCAGACTCTGGTTATCAAAGCATCATCTTAGTCCAAAGGACTTCTAATTCATCTTGACACTCAAGCCTTTTGTCCAAAATTGTATTTGGCACCAGAGAACAGCATAGTATCTGCCAAGTTTAAGCTCTGTGAATACACAGGAGCTCAGAGGCTCAACACAGCCTTCTCTTTGGTGAGGGCAGCATTGTGATAGCCCCCCCCCTTACCAAATCTGTTTGGATCTGTCTGTGGAGCTGTGTTCATAGCTGAACCCTACTGAGCTTGGCAGTATATCAAGTTATTGAATGATCCAAGGTTCAGAATTACTCCCCTTCTCATTGAGGTGTTCTGGTTTCCCTGTACAGATATAAATTTCACTTTTGACACATAAATGTCTTTGAGAAGTGGAATAATTTGGGCTTTAAAATGAGGCACTCCTGCATTTGAATACTTATTAGCTGGACAAGCTAATTGTCCTGTTATCCTCAGTGTTCTCATCTGTTCTCAGATATATAATTTCTCCTCTGAGAATTATAAGAGTTTTTATAGGATTGTTGTGAGGACAAAATGGAAAGATTTCTTTAAAAGTGTCCAGTATAATGCTTGACACGTAAGAAAGTCCAATACGTGGGGGTAGTGATTATAATCAGCAAGAGACAACTGACAGACTCCTTATGTCTTCTTCCAAAGGAGGGATATTTGCGAAGTCTTATACTTGAAATCTGATTGCTGTAACTCTTTGCAAGAACAAGAAGAATATTTGTAAGTCATTTGTTTGCTGCATTCCTATCATGACTGCTTTAGTGCTGGGAGTAAGATAAGACATGGTCCTCACTCCCAGGAACTCAAAATCTGGGGAGGCAACCACACAAACAGGTTTCTAGAGAATAATTAAAACTCTGTAGGTGCCATGATAGAAATTAGTTTGGGATATGGTGAAGTTAGCAATCTGTCTTTGATAGCAATCACTATGTATGGAACCAAAGTAAATGAGGGAAAGCTAGGCTTTTGCCTCATCTCATCTAAAATGCGTTGTTGGACAATTGATGGGTTCTCAAAAGGACCCATAGTCCAATTTCTTTGGCCCACTTAAATGTAATGTAAAGAAGTAAAGGGAGGTGATTTGGAGAATTTGTTATGTAAGTGAGTGCCCGTGGTAACTTGCTGTGTGACCTCATACAAGTTATTTTACTTCTTCTGCTTCTTTTTTTTTGAGATTAGAGTCTTACTATGTCACCCTCGGTAGAGTGCCATGGTGTTATAGCTTACAGCAACTTCAGACTCTTGGGCTTAAGTGTCTCTTGCCTCAGCCTCCCAAGTAGCTGGGAGCACAGGCGCCCGCAACAACACTTGGCTTTTTTTTTTTTGTTGCAGTTGTCATTGCTCTTTAGCTGGCCAGGGCCAGTTTGAACCTGCCACCCTTGGTGCATGTGGCTGGCGCCATAACCACTGTGCTACGGGCGCCACTGTTATTTTACTTCTTTTGACTTCTGTTTCTTTATCTGTCAAGAGGAGACATTAGCATCTGCCCTCTGTATTCATAGAATTGTGTGAGGAATAAATGGGAATAATCTGTGTAAAAGTACTTTGAGAAGCATGAGTGCTGCCTACATATGTGGTGGGGTGGGGACATATGGATAGACCCCACGCATTCCAAGGACGATGGCAGCAGGAATCTAGAGAGGAAACCAGTGAGAGAATGTGAGACCCAGCACATGCTTTCCCCTCTTATTCTTTAGACGTCCACTTTGAGTTACTCAGAAAAGCTTCCATGATCAACTTGTCTCAGAGCCTCTCCTATTCTTTTAAGTCACTGTAATTCGTGTGTTTCTTCCTAGCACCGGTATTTAGTAATTCTATTCACGTTTGCTTACTTGTTTATTATCTATATTCTTCACTAGACTGTAAGCTCCCTAAGGGCAGGCACTATGTGTTCATTCACCAGTGTAAATTTAATGACAAGCATATTATGCTCTCAAAAATTGACTAAATGAAGTGACAGGTTGCAAGAGATGTTGTCTTCCCAGGAAAGCAACTGCTTTGGGATGCTCAGGTGTAGGCCTCACCAATAGATTCTTGTGCCAAGGATCCAAAGGAGTGTCTTAGTCTGAGAATGGTATAGCGCCACCAGAGTGCAGGTTCTAAATGCCACAGGCTGGATTTGTGACTCATCTCTGTCCTTTCCTACAGGTCCCTTCCTGCCCTTTTAGGGACGCTGAACTCAGCTTGCTTTCGGGGTGCATGTTGAATTTGGTGAATCTGTTTCTTCAAAAGGGAAAACCCATTCTGGACTACAGAACTTGTTTCCAGGGAGTTGCTCTCATGCCAGGCAGGGAACATGTATCCTCTCTGCTATTTATAAAGCATACAGCCCTGGCTCTGGTCACAAACCGCATTCTAGTGGGCTCCCAGCTGGCTGCCAGATCTTATGCCAAGTAGTGTTGTGTTGGGCTCTTCCTTAGGATGTGAGGCATCGCGTGGATTCCCTTTACGTGTGCTGCTGGGGGTCACTTAGATTGCTGTTCTTCCAGGACGCTTAAAAGATGCCCTTTTTTTGTTTTTGATTTTAGTTTTTTTCCCCCTAATATACGCATGTTCTATAAAGTGCACAAATCTTGAGTGTACAACTTAAATTTATATATGTATAAATATGTGTGTGTTGACAGGATTCAGTCAGGTAAGGTGAGCTGTTGTGGCATTTTAGGGAGAAGAGACTTACTATAGGAATTAGCCCTTACACAATTATGGGAGGAATCGGGGAAGGGGATGTCCATTTGGGGAGGCTGGGTGGTCAGAGAGGAGTCACTCACTGAAGCACTGGCATGGGTGGACCAGTCGGAGCTCACAGGGCACTTCTGTTGCTGAGGTGGACCCATGGAGGGGGAGCTTCTGGGGAGTTGCTATCCAGGTGGCCCACAGCCAGGTATCTGGTGAGAGGTCTGGGGTTGTTTCTGGCCAGCAGCAGGGTTGTATACAAAAGAAGAGCTGGCTATGGTATAGAGGACAGGGACAAGCTGGAACCTACCAGGCCCTTATGGCTCTGTCCATTACCAACTGCCAGGACCTTCAGAGAGGAATGGCCAGTACTTCACTTCCATCTTCCAAACTTAAAGCACTTCTTCTTTTGGCCAGTTCTAACTAGACTCTAATCCTGGGGGTCCTGTGAAACAGAACCCCCAGTTTAACTAAGTGGACAGAGCATCATTGTCCAGATGAAAGTCCTGTGGCATCCTGCCCAGGTGACCACTATTCTGACTTCTCTACCAATGATTTTTGTTTTTGATCTTCATGCCTATATGAACAGAGTCACATAATACTTTCTTTTCTGTGTCTGCATTTTTTTTAACTTTTTTTTTTTATTAAATGATAGCTGTGTACATTAATGCAATCTATATCTGCATTCTTTTGCTTAGCTTTACTCTGTGTTTCACCTGTGGGGCTGCATGTTGCACCAGTTCATTCCTCTTCTTTGCTGCATGGTATTCTCCTGCATGACTGTAACTGTGCCTTAGTTACCATTTTGCTCTTGTTGTTTATTTAGACTGCTTCCAATTTTGGAGTGTTATGAATAAAGCTACTGGAACATTTTTTTTTTCCTTTTTTCAAGACAGTGTCTTACTTTGTTGCCTTTGGTAGAGTGTCGTGATGTCATAGCTCACAGCAACCTCGAACTCTTGAGTTTAAGTGATCCACTTGCCTCAGCCTCCCAAGTAGCTGGGATTACACATGCCTGCTAGAATGCCTGGCTATTTTTAGAGATGGGGTCTCGTTCTTGCTCAGGCTGGTCTTGAACTTGTGATTCAAGATTGCTCAGGCAATCCACCTGTCTTGGCCTCTCAGAGGGCTAGGATTAGAGGTGTGAGCCACCAAGTCCTGCAGAATATTCTTGTACTTGTGTTTTGGTCAACACATAAATGTTCGTTGTTGTGGGATATATATAACCTCAAGAATAGTATTGCTGAGTTGTAGGGTAGATTTATGTTTAGCTTCAAGAGCCACTGCTAAACAGTTTTCCCAAGTAGTTGTCCAAGTTTACATTCTCAGTGTACCTGTGCCTAGTCTTGGCATTGTCAGTCTTTCAGTCATTTTTGTGGGTGTGTAACAGCATCTTGCTGTGGTTTTGATGACTTTTTCCTGATCACTAACATAGAAAGCACCTGTTCATGTGCTTTGGTGATTTGAGTGTCCTTTTGGGGGATGAGTCTATTCAGATCTTTTGCTTATTTTTCCTTTTTTTTTTTTTGAGACAGAGCCTCAAGCTGTCCCCCTGGGTAGAGTGCCACGGCATCACAGCTCACAGCAACCTCCAACTCCTGGGTTCAAGCAAGTCTCCTCCCTCAGCCTCCTAAGTAGTTGGTACCACAGGCACACGCCACAATGCCCGGCTATTTTTTGGTTGCAGCTGTCATTGTTGTTCGGTGGGCTGGGGCTGGATTTGAACCCACCACCTTAGGTATATGTGGCTGGCGCCATAGCCACTTGAGCCACAGGCACCGATCCTATTTTTCCTTTGTTATCTGTTTTTCCTTATTGGTTTGATCAAATTTCTATATATGCTGGATATGAGATTTTTCTTTTCTTTTCTTTTCTTTCTTTTTTTTTTTTTTTTTGAGAGAGAGTCTCACTGTGTTGCCCTGGGTAGAGTGCCATGGTGTCACAGCTCCCAGCAACCTCAAACTCTTGGGTTTAAGCAATTCTCTTGCCTCAGCCTCCTGAGTAGCTGGAGTGCCACAACCCCCAGCTTTTTTTTTGTTGCAGTTGTCATTGTTGTTTTTAGCAGGCCCTGGCCAGGTTTGAACCTGCGAGCCCCGGTATATGTGGCCGGCACCCTAACCACTGAGCTATGGGTGCCAGGCCAGATTTTTCTTGTGTACATGTAGCCCTTTTGTTGTAAAGAGGTGTGTTCCTTCTGACACAGAGAACAGATGGAGTTCCAGGCATATTTGTAGAGGGAAGCCTTCGGGGAAAATGTGGTTATTTTATTGCTTCTTTCTTAGGGAATTGGAAGTTAAATAACCCCACTTACACATGGTTTTAGAAGCAAAATATTGGAATCAAAGTATTTCTACTATTTTTTGAAAACAGTTTTCAAAAGAAGTTCTAAGAGTGCTAGTCCTTTGTTGCATCAGGGTAGTGCTATTACAATGAATGATTCTGTGCACTGCTGTGTGGTGCATGAAACACAACATATAAAGCCACATGGATAAAATATCTTTCTGAGTGTTCTAGTTATTCCTTTTATCAGGGTAGTGTCATTTCATTGAGTGAATGTGTTTACCCCAGTATGGTGCCTGTACTACACATTATATAGTCATATGTATAGAAGATGTTCTTAAATGCTACCTGCATGTGTGAATCAGAATGGTCTTATGTTTCTTAGTGAATGCGTGTGGTTACAACGGAGGTGTATCATGCATGTGTGAAGACATGTATAAGAGAAGTTTCTAGCTAGCTATTGTTTGCAAGGATACTGTCATTGCAGTGAATGAATATGTCCTCCACACTATGGGGCATATAATAAACTATGTGAAGACACATGTAAAAAACCTCACAGTTTATCTTGAACACTCAGAGTATATACTCATAAACCTAACCTTTAATTCATTCCTTAAAGATGTGAATGTATAATATGTTGTGAGTCTGGCACTCTGCTAAACGCTGGGAATAGAAACCTGACAGAGGAACTTGCTATTTTCTAGGACCCAGGAGTCTAGTGGGAGGTGTTTGGGGAGCAGAAGAGAGAGGTATACATAAGCAGAGGGAAGAGCAAAGTTGTTCAGGGGATGAATTGGAGCTGTGATACCAGAGCCCTGCTGGGTGAGCAGGTTCCTGGTCATCATCTGCCTTAGTTAAGACAAGATTTAAGGAGGTTGAAGAATGAGCAGAGGTTCAGGGATGTGTGTGCCTGGGGGGGAAGTGTGAAAACAAAATGTAGAGGAAAGATGATGGATGTTCTTGGTGCAGCAGGCTGCTGTGAGGGGCTGAGCATGGAGGGTGTTGGGAGGAGGAGGTGATGAGGGTGGAGGTGAAGCTGGGCTGACAGTGAGATAAGTGGTGTCTTTCAAAGTGTGTAAATGGGGGATGGCTGAAGTAGATTTGCTTAGAGAGTTCACTTTGGAAGAAATAAGCTATATGAATTGGAATTTCAAACTTTACTAAGGTCTGCCTGTGCCCCCATGTTCACAGCAGCAATAGGCACAGTTGCCAAAAGGTGGAACAACGCAGTGTCCACTGATGGACGAGTGGATAAGCAAAATGCAGTGTGTGCTACCATGGAATTAGTATTCATCCATGAAACAGAATGAAGTTGGGATTCATGGAACAAAAACACCGTGTTAAGTAAGATAAATCAGACATAAGGACAAAATTCTACTTATATAAGGTACCTGGACTAGGCAAGTTCATTCAGACGGAAAGTAGAATAGAGGTTGCTAGGAGCTAGAGGAGGAGGGAGGAGGAAGTTCCCATTTAATGGGTACAGAGTTTCTGTATGGGGTGATGAAAATTTTTTAACTAGGTAATGGTGATGGTTTTACAACATTGTGAATGGACTTAATGCCACCAAATCCTTTAATGCCTTAAAGTTGGCTAAAATGGTAATTTTTATGTTATTATGTGTTTTGCCACAAGAAAACAAAACAAAAATAAATTGAGGAAGGGTCTATATTTAGGAGACCATTGCAGGTGTCCAAGTGGAGACAGTGAAGTTCAAGGCAATGAGTTTAGAAAGGAGGGGTGGATGGGGAAGAGGTTGGAAAGAGCAAATGAGGACGTTGTTTTGTGTTAGGCTGCCTTTAGCATAGGCCAGACCTCATTGCTTCTTTTAGCAGGGAGAAGTAAGGTAGATGTGAAGACCAAGGCCTGGCATTCTGGCTCAGAGGGATGACAGTTTAACTAGGATTGCAATTCAGGGGAAGGGGTAAGTTTGGAAGAGAAGATGAAGAGTTCTGTTTTGAGCAACTTGACTTGGCGGTGCCCTCTCATATTCTGGTGGAAATTTCTAGGAGAGAGTTACAAAATGGTGCTAGGATGAAATAGAAAGAGGACCAAGGACAGGACCCTGGGATTCCTCTTCACTTATAAGTGTGGCATAAGAAGCTGGAGGAGCATTCAGTTAGGTAAGCCTTTGTTCTTTGCCAGGTTGGCTTTTGGGTTATTCTTAAGGGATTCACACTTCTCCTTGAGGGATCTTCCTTGTTTTTCTTTTCTTCTTCTTTTTTTTTTTTTTTTAGTTTTTGGCCAGGACTGGGTTTGAACCTGCCACCTCTGGCATATAGGACCAGCACCCTGTACCCTTTTGAGCCACAGGCGCTGCTCAGGGTTTTCTTTTTCTTTCTTTTCTTTTTTTGAGACAGAGCCTCAAGTTGTCCCCTGGGTAGAGTGCTGTGGCATCTCAGCTCACAGCAACCTCCAACTTCTGGGCTCAAGTGAGTCTCCTGCCTCAGCCTCCCAAGTAGCTGGGACCACAGGCACCCACCACAATGCCCGGCTATTTTTTTTTCTTTTTTAGTTGCAGCCGTCATTGTTGTTTGGCGGCCCAGGCTGGATTCAAACCCGCCACCTTGGGTGTACATGGCTGGCACCTTAGACACTTGAGCCACAGGCGCCAAGCTGGTTTTCTCTTTCTAAGTCAGGCCCTCCCCAGGAGGGCACAGAAGTCCTAGATTGCAGCAGGTGAGGACTTGGGGAGGCATTCATCTCCAAGCGTGTTGTATATTGGGACATAAATGTAGACCTTTAGTCTTCTGACCATTTCTTTTTCTTTCTTTTTTTTGAGACAGAGTCTCACTATGTTGCCCTTGGTAGAGTGTTGTGGCGTTATAACTCACAGCAACCTCAAACTCTTGGCTTAAGCGATTCTCTTGCCTCAGCCTCCTGAGTAGCTGGGACTACAGGCGCCTACCACAGTGCCCAGCTCTTTTTTAGTTGTAGCTGTCATTGTTGTTTAGCAGGCCCAGGCCGGGCTTGAACCTGCCAGCCTTGGTGTATGTGGCTGGTGCTTTACCCACTGAGCTATGGGCGTCGAGCCGTCTTCTGACCATTTCTGATCCTTGGGTCTACTACTCCTTCATTGACTCTTTTGCTTGCATTCTGTATATGAAGAAAAAGAGAGAGCTTTGGCCAACATCACTGTTAGCATAAAAGACATCTGTAAAACCACACAGTCCCATGGGTTCCATTAATTAAGATGCCTATGTGTTTATGTTTTCAAGGTCACAGCATTTTTTTCATAAATTTCATCTCATTTCTTTGATCAGTGATTTAGAAAATTATTTGGTATAGTATTCACAACCCATTGCTTTACACTGTGTTTTTGAAAGCACCCAGCTGTTAGGAAGGGATGATGTGAGTTTCAGGATTTAACTGAAATGTGTTTGATTCCTTGGCTTTAGTACTGAAATCTGTCATGGTGGAAAGGGTGCAATAGTACTACTCAGACGTTGGAGGGAGGGCAGCCAGGAAAATAGACGGATGAAGGAATTCTTAATTTTAGTTCGAGGAGCACTATTCTCAGTAATAGTTACTTTTAAAAATTGTGTAAATTTCCAGATCTACCAGCCAAGCCCAGATGAGTGCTTTTCATATAGGGCAGAAAGGCTGTGACTTCCTCTGTCTTTTGCCCGCTCTGAGTTCTCTTGTGTTGCTGAGCTGGCAGCAGCAAGAAGTGGATACAAACTTCTTTCTTCATATTCAGCATCCTCCTAAACCATAATTATCTTCAGATTTGGGAGTTAATTAAAAATCCTTTTCAGGTGTTTTAATACTAGATTGTGGTGATGGTGACACAACTTGGCAAATTTATTAAAAAGAAATCACTGATTTGTACACTTAATATTGGGTAAATCTTATTGTAAGTAAGATACAACAAGACAGGTTAGGGGTTTATCCGGAGGTCAACCACCATAAAAGTTAGAAAAACATCCCATCCAGTCCTAAGCACTGCTCCATTCTCCAGCCTGGGGAGACTCCTTTTGGGGAGCCAGGAGCCCTGCTCTAAATCCTTTCCGCTTCTGGCTGCCCACACAGAGTCTTACCAGGCTGCAGAGGTTCTGGTGTCAGGAGTGTGGCACAGCCTCTCACTGTTACCTGGCCTGCCTCTTTGTTCTGCCCAGGGTGTTGAGCACGTAGCGTGGTTGGAGTATTTACCGGGAATAAGCCAAGCCCATTTCTGTTTCTGGCCAGAGGCTATAAAATAAGCAGCTTAGTCTCTCCAGGATCCAGAAGCCAAAGCCTGCCCAGTTCGTGATTTTTTTTTTTTTTCTGATTGCATGACTCCCCCCACCACTGCCGTATGGCTGGTTTTATTGTTCTGTTTATACCCAGGTTATGGGTAAGCATGGAATTTCAGTGAATCTAAAATCTCATAGTTTGGTCTTTCTTAGCAGTTTTGTTTGAAGTAGAGGAGGAATGATTCAGTTATCTGTGTACTCTCTAGTTTCTTTATCTTTTTTCTCTGGTCTTCTCCCTGAAATTACTTAAGTGATTGAAAATGGGGTAATGTTCTATGCCTTCTCCCAAATGCCTCTAATCCAGGTGGACTGCAGTAGTGTGAAGCAAGTTTGTCTCACTATTTGATTGTTACTGACCTTCTCTTCGGGAGCCCTAAGCTTCCATGATAGTGAAGATCTTGTCCACCTTCACTGTTGTGTGTCAGTTCTTGTCACACACTAGGTTGTTAGTGAACAGATTTGCTGTTGCTACCAGGGATATGAGTGAATGGTTTAAGCAGCACCCGTAGCTCATTTGGTAGGATGCTGGCCATGTACAGCTAGGGTGGTGGGTTTGAACCCAGCCTAGGCCCACTAAGCAACAGTGACAACTGCAACAACAAAAAATAGCTGGGCATTGTGGCAGGTGCCTGTATTCCCAGATACTTGGGAGGCTGGGGCAACAGAATTGCTTAAGCCCAAGAGTTTGAGGTTGCTGTGAGCTGTGATGCCACGGCACTCTACTATGAGGGGGACATAGTGAGACTCTGTCTCAAAAAAAAAGAATGAGTGGTTTACTTTGTCTTGCAGGGATGAGGTAGAGACCTGGCTGTATTAGTGGTATATTTCTATGTCATGCTACAGTCATATTTATTGAATTCCTGCTGTGCTTACTGTGTGGTTTGAAATACTGTGGGTCAGATGTATTCTGAAACAAACATAAGGTTATGTAGTTAATGTTTCATTTGAGTTCTCTGTAGATTCTAGTTATCAGGCCTTTGTCAGATTCATAACATGAAAAAATCTTGTCCCATTCTGACAGCTGTTTGCTCTGTTTGTGGTACTCTTAGCTGTGCAAAAGCTTTTTAGCTTGATCAGATCCCTGTTATTTATTTTTGGTGTTGCTGCAATTACTGGGAGGCAGGTCATCTTCCTCATAAAGTTTTTTCCCAGGCCAATATCTTCAAGTGTTTCCCCCATACTCTTTTCTAGAATATTTATTGTTTTGTGTCTTAAATTTAAATTTTTGTCCAACAAGAATCAATTTTTGTTAATGATGAGAGGTGTGGGTCCAGTTTCAGTCTTCATGTGTATAACCAGTTCTCCCAGCTAGTCAATGACCTTTAATGAAATCTTTATGTCTGCAGGGGTCCTCAAACTTTTTAAAACAGGGGAGGGGGCAGTTCACTGTTCCTCAGACCATTGGAGGGCCGGACTGCAGGCCCCGGGACGAATCAGCTGCTAAGCAGTTCAGGCAGCAGTGGCAGAATCACCTGGTGAGTGGATATATGTCCTAGGTGGCCTGCATGTGGCCCGCAGGCCGTAGTTTAAGGACACTTGGTCTATAGTGCTTAGTACAGGTTTAGTATCCTTCATCCAAAATGCTTGGGACCAAAAGTGTTTCAGATTTCAGATATTTTTGAATTTAGGAACAATTGAATTATACTTACTGGTTAAGCATCCCTAATTTGAAAATCTGAAATCCAAAATGCCCCAATAAACATTTTCTTTCTTTCTTTTTTTTTTTATTTTGAGACAAAGTCTTACTGTGTCATCCTTGGTAGAGTGCTGTGGTGTCACAGCTCACAGCAACCTCAAACTTTTGGGCTTGAGTGATTCTTTTGCCTCAGCCTCCCAAGTAGCTGGGATTATAGGTGCCCGCCACAATGCCTGGCTATTTTTTGTTGGCAGTTGTTATTGCTGTTTAGCTGGCCCTGGGCTGGGCTCGAACCTGCCAGCCTCAGTGCATGTGGCCAGCGCCGGAATCACTGTGCTACAGGCGCTAAGCCCAGTAACCTTTTTTTTTTTTTTTAATTTGAGACAGTTTCAAGCTGTTGCCTTGGGTAGAGTGCTGTGACATCACAGCTCACCGCAACCTGAAATTCTCGGGCTTAAGTGATTCTTTTGCCTCAGCTTTGCAAGTAGTTGGGACTGCAGGTGCCCGCCACAATGCCCAACAACAATTTTTTGTTGTTGTTGTTGTTGCCGTTGTCATTGTTGCTTGCCAGGCCTGGGCCGGGTTCAAACCCACCAGCCTTGGTGTATGTGAGGCTGAGCTACAGGCACTGAGCTACAGGCACCACCCCAATAAACATTTTCTACGAGTGTCATCTTGGCACACAAAAAGTTTCCGATTCTGTAGCATTTCAGATTTTGGATTTTCAGATTTGTGATGCTCAACCTGTATTCAGATCAAATATTTATTTAAGTTAAGCAGAATACATTTACTTTTCCTTGTCCCCAGAGGGTAGTATTTCTAAGGTGGCATATTTAAACTATACCTAAAATGCGGGATTGAGGTGGGGAGACATGCCCTGATTAGCTTGGCCAGGCATGGTGTGTCATGGTTCTGAGTCATGGTATTTGGCTGCATGCACACACCTGTCCAGAATTCATGAGAGGGCTGCTGGCATCCTTTGGTTGTCTTCTCCTTAAGGATGGCTTTGTTAGAGTTAGACTTGTCTAAGCCATAATTGGTGAGAAGGGCACAGCAGTAAGTAACACTTTCTGGTATCCTCTGGGAGCACTTGGGTTCTCTCGGATTTTGGATTTCAGTCCACGGAGCAAGCCAAAGTGTTTACCTTCTATGTGCTAGAGCCAGCAGGTCAATTAGTGGTAGTCCTATGCCTGGGTAATAAATTAGACAAGGGCTTTGGAAATCAGGTGGTAGGCAAAGCACAACTTGCAGCCTGATCTGCTGCTGGACCTAAGCAGATGTAGGAAGGGGGCCCTGGGTCTCTTGGCCATCAGGTGTTGGCATTCTAGGACAGAGGTAGATGTAGAATATAGCCTGTAGGCCTTTTGGGGTATATACTGAGTAAAGATTAATAAATGTTCTATAGAAAAACTTTGGTGGGTTGCTGGCTTTGAGCCCAAAGCAGTTGGAATTTTCAAGCCCAAAGAGTCTATGGCAGTTGGTTTTTGGCAATTGGTCTTTGAGAGAAAAGAGACTTAAATTTTGGCTATAGTTCAATATGGACCCTGTACAGGGTAGGGGTTCATCACTAGGGCAGAGGTGGTGTGAATAGGCAGAAGTTGTGGGCAGTAGACGTTAAAGACTCCACCAGAGGATAGCTTGGGGAATTTGTAGTATTCCATAAGTGTAAGAAAAACAGTTTGGTGTTACTCCCTTTCTTTGAATGTTTCATTTCCAACAAATGGGTTTCTTTTCCATCAAAAGGAGTCAAGGGTATAGATGCTGGAATGGTATCAGAGTGCAACAGGAGTCAGGGAAACAGATGGCTTTGAGAAGCATTTGATCCAGAGAAAACTTGTTGCACTGATATAATTAGGCCTAACTCCCATACTCTTTTAAGCTAATTTGGTATCTTTTTTTTTTTTTTTTTTTTTTTAGGAAAGAATCACACTGTGTCACCCTTGGTAGAGTGCTGTGGTGTCACAGTTCACAGCAACCTCAAACTTGGGCTTGAGTGATTCTCTTGTTTTGTTGTTGCAGTTGTCATTGTTTAGCTGGCCCAGGCTGGGTTCGAACCTGCCACCCCTGGTGCCCAATGCTGGTGCTCTAACCATTGAGCTACAGGCACACCACCCATTTAAATCTAATTTGGCAGGGAAAATGTATTCCACTGAACTGGTTTAGGGTTAGTTCTCTAGGTTTATTTCTGCTTTGGAAAGAACAACTGAGGTTTTCTTCAGGAAAATAGTGGAGAAAAATCATGGCCTTGGAGCTAGGCCCCATTCCCTTCTTGGCTTAGAACTAAGACAGATTTAGTTGGTTTCTTGGTAGGAGGTAGAGGCTGCATATCCACCTTGGAGAATAAAGACCTTTTCCTTTGTTAGCTGCCAGCCTCCTGAAATACCCTTGTTCTTGCTCTTCCTGTTTTACAGCTCGTCTTCTCAGAGAGTGTCTACTTGTACTTGCTTTCTCTCCTTCCTTCATCATTTTCATCTCTAAGAAGCCTGTGGGGCATGATCTTCCTCTTCACCTTTCTAACACTTGGGACTTCCAACATCACAATACCAGTGACTTAGGGAGCCTCTGGCATCTGAAAAAGGTAACTGTCATCCTGGACTGTGAATTGAAAACATCAGTCGTTTTCATAATTTGGAGCTATCCAGAGATGCCTTAGGGAATTCACCTTTGGACACTTCCTTGTCCTTCTTTCACCTCCTAAATCAGCAACAAGTTAGTAACAAACTTGTCATTAGGCAAATGCCTTTTCTCTTTTTTGTAGTTCTGTGACATTAGATATTGTGGCTCAGGTCAGGCTTCCATTTATCTTTTTCCTTTCTTCCCTGGCACCTGCTATACATAGCACCAACTTTTCTGCTATCTTCTGTGCAAGTATGAACCTTTCTGCTATCTGTGTACAGTGCAAGTATGAACACGAGTTCATCTTCCTCCTAAGTAGAGCCACACAAGCTAGTGGGTAGACAGTCATGGACATAATTCCGGAGTAAGTGGTTAAGTGTTGAAAGGGAGTTATGCACCAAGGCTAGAAGGAATGCAAAGGAAAAAGTGATTAACTTTGCCTGGGGGATGGAGTAGGTGGGGTCATTTCAGGGAAGTCTGGAAAGATGAGCAGGAGGGAAATTCAAGGCAAAGAGGAGCCATGTGGAGGTGATGAGTGTGTGGCATGTCCCAGGGACAGCAAGTATGACTGAAGAAAATGGTTTTGTTTAGCAGTGGTGGAAAGAAGGCTGGTACTAGATCTTGATGGACCTTTTGATCAAAAACCTTGCGCAAGGTTTGGATTATGTTTTGAAGTCAGTGGAAAGCTGAAATGGGATCACATTCACTCATTTGCATATTTGAAAGTCCATTCTGCAACTGTATGGAGGTTGGATTGGAAGGGGTTAAGATTAAAGGGCTGTGTGATAGTCTAAGCTAGATATCTTGGGTGCTTGGGCCAAAATAATGGTAGGGAGGTGAGCTTTATAGAGGTCCTAGAAAGTTAGAATCAACAAATGGGCTCAAGGGAGTGAGGGCCAGAGGAGGGTCTGTGATGACCCCAAATTTCTATTTGGTGGGGGGAGGGTGGCAGCATTGACTTCCTTGGGGTGTGAGTTAGGGGAGGAGAACAGAGTGTTCAGTTTGGGGCTTACTCGGTTGGTGGGATCTGTAGGTATCTACACAGATGTGTAGTAAAGCATTTAGACCGCACAAACAAGTTCAGAAAGATGAAGATTTACAAGTCGCCCAATCTCTTTCTTTCTGAAAGAGAACAGCAAGTGTAAGAATTAGAGCCACCTGAGGCAGAGCAAGGAGCAGGGTGGTGGGAACAGTGGAGGCAGGTGGCCCAGGGCCGTGGGAGGACAGCACATTTGGGAAGAACTAGAAAGGGGGTAAGATAGGGCTGGAAAGTATCTGAGCCTGTCTCAGTTGCATAGCCATTGCCTACCTCATGGAGCGGTGGAAACAGCGCTAGCTAGAGAGGGAGTGAAGGAGGGATGGCCAGGAAGGATTTTGGGGGTTGGTGGGCTATGGACTTTAAAGGGAAATCCTGGTGGGCTGTTCTTCAGGAAGCTTGCTTCTGGAAGACAGGGGTAGAGGCTGGTGGCTTGAAGGGGTACAGGGCAGAGCCAGGGCTCTGTGTATGTCTGTGCATGTTGGGAGATAAGAGATGTTATGTTATGTTAGTAGGCAGAGGGGGAAGGAGGCTGGGAGTGAGGAAGAAGTTGAAAATGAATGACAGATGGGTGATGATGATGACTGCACAACATGTGAATGTACTTCATGTCACAGTACTGTATGCTTAGAAGTGGTTAAAGTGGATATGAAGTGTATGATAGTAGATAGAGGCAGATTCAGAGATCAGAGGTTGGCTGGGCAGCCTTTGACTGGTGAGAGCCTTCTCTAAGGCAGGAGCAGCTGAGGACAACTTCACCTTGTACTTTTCACCACAGGAGGGCAAGATCACTGGAGGTGGGGTCGGGGTGGGGCTGGAGTGGGCAACCTGAGGAACTTCTGGGCTTGGAGGAAGCAGCAGGGGTTCTGAGACAGGACTCTCGGTGGTGCAGAGTTCCTGCCTGGGGTTGGAGATGATGGTGCAGGCATCTGTCCATGCTTCTGTGACTTTCTTTTCTTTCAGCAGTATAGGAAAGGTATTTTTGTCCCACCACATTCCACTCGTGAACCTTCTGTTTCAAGCCTTAAGCTTTCTATCTCATTTGCCTTCCTCCCTCTCTACCTGTCTCTGGGCAACCTTACTGGAAGCTGCTGAGTGTGAAACACACAATACCCTTTGGGTCCTCTTTGTCATGCTGCCTTGAATGAAGAAGTGCTGCTTTGTCAGACACGCTGGGCTTATGACAGCTTCATGGTTTTGTGATGCAGATTTTAAACATACACCCATACAACTTGGAATTAGAAATATTGTGAGTCCTTTACTTATCGCTCTGGGAGAGTGGGCTGGGATCTGTCATATAGCATTTCATGACACTGATACCACAGTTCTTTTCTAGAAAACAGTTTCTTTTTATAGGGGACAGTTACTCTGAAACTATTTGGCTGTTGAAACAAAGCTGCCTTCAGGAACTGGCTTCTGTCCTGCTCTCTCCTACTGGCAAGAAGAGGTCCTGAGCTAAGGGATTTGTGGGGAGCTGCTGGGCAGAGCATGTGAAAGTCAGGTCCAGGGCAGGTAGTGATCATGGAGAAAGGGAAGGTGTCCAGAGGAGCCTCTTCTCCTTTGCCAGAGCCCTTTGCATTCTCCTTGTAGGATTATCAGATCCCTGTGTATCCTTCTCCTAGCCTGGTGCACTTACCTGAAAGTACGCAACCTACTTTCATTTGCTAGGACTTCTGCCCCATGTCCTAACAGAGTTCTGCCTGGATCCCCAGATTTCTGGGCAGGTGGGAGAAGTTTGTGTAGCCAGCCATTCATTCATCAAGTGCTAATTATTGTGCACCTGCTGTGGGCTGGAATGCTTCTAGGTGGGATGATACAGTAGTGAACAAAAATCTTTACCCTCCTGTAGCTTACACTGAATAATAAATAAATAGCATTTGTAGAATGTCAAGTTGTAGTAAGTGCTTTGGAGAAAACCAGAGAAGGAGAATAAACAGCTTTTATTTTTTTCCAAATTGGAATATTTATTTATTTATTTTAGGTTAATGTGAGGGTACAAACAACTAGTTTACTCTATTTGCATATGTTAGGTTGAGTCTCTCTCAGATAAGCAGTTTTGAATAGTGTGGTTAGGGAAGGCCACACTGAAAAGCTGACTTCTGAGTAGACACAGGTGATTGCTCCCTGGAGGGCAGAGATTTTTTTTCCCCATCTGTTCACTGCTATATGTCTAGAGCCTAAAGAAGTGCTTGGTACAAGTAATAGATGGTTACTGGGTTTTTTTTTTTTTTTTTGGAGACCAAGTCTCACTATGTTGCCCTCGGTACAATGCTGTGGCGGTGTCACAGCTCACAGCAACCTTAAACTCTTGGGCTCAAGCAATTCTCTTGCCTTAGCCTCCCAAGTAGCTGGGACTAGAGGCACCTGCGTCAATGCCCGGCTATTTTTTGGTTGTAGTTATCGTTGTTGTTTGGCAGGCTTGTTTTGAATCTGCCAGCTCTGGTGTATGTGGCTGGTGCCCTAGCCACTGAGCTACAGGTGCCGAGCCTGTTACTGGTATTTTTTTAAAAAGTGAAAGTGGGCTTGGTGCGGTGGCTCATGCCTATAATACTACCACTATAAGAGGCTGAGATGGGTGGGTTGCTGGAGGTCAGGAGTTTGTTTTTTTTTTTTTTTTTTTTTTTTAGACAGAGCCTCAAGCAGTCCCCCAGGGTAGAGTGCCATGGCCTTACAGCTCACAGCAACCTCCAACTCCTGGGCTCAAGCGAGTCTCCTGCCTCCGCCTCCCAAGTAGCTGGGACCACAGGCGCCTGCCACAACGCCCGGCTATTTTTTTTATGGTTGCAGCTGTCATTGTTGTTTGGCGGGTCCGGGCTGGGGATTCGAACCCGCCACCTTAGGTGTACGTGGCTGGCGCCTTAGCCGGTTGAGCTATAGGCGCCGAGCCGGAGGTCAGGAGTTTGAGACCAGCCTGAGCAAGAGTGAGACCCTGTCTCTAAATACTAGCCAGGTGTTGTGGCAGGTGGCTGTAGTCCCAGCTACTTGGGAGGCTGAGACATGAGGATCACTTGAGCCCAGGAGTTGAGGTTGCTGTGAGCTATGACAGCACAGCACTTTACCGAGGGCAACATAGTGAGACACTGTCTCAAAAATAAATAAAAAGTGAATGGGTCTGAGGAAAGAGTATTTTTAGACAAAAAATGGTGCAAATGCAAAGGCTGAGGTGAGAGAGTATCTGGTGTATGCCAGGGGCAGCAGGGAGGCCAGTGTGGCTGACAGCGCTGAGAGTGGGCAGGCAGTAGGAAAGGTGATAGGGTTCCCTGAGACCTTTATAGGGGCTCCATGAGGTCATAACTATTTTCATTGTAATACACAAGTGATGATTATTTGAGGAAATGTAGTGAAGAGAGTCAAAGATCCTGATGGGTCTTGAGAACAGAGCACATAAATACAGGGAGGGGAGCCATCCTTTCGAGTCATACTGTGTGGCATGTCAGCAGCTTGGGGCTTACACTTTTAGTTGGGGCTTACATTCTGTGAAGGAGATAGACAGCAGGCAGACAAATCACATGTACTGTCTAGGGGGACCCAGGGGACAATCCATAAGTCAGGGGGTCAGGAGTGATGGGGCAAGGTGCACTTTCCTGTGGGTAGCCAGGAAAGGTCTCTCTAGTAAGGCCCGCAAGACCTGAAGAATACGAGGAGTGTGCCACGTGGCCCTCTGGGGAAGGGTGGGTACCTCCCAGCAGTGTTCTGAACAGGAAGGGGGTCAGTCTGGCTGGGCCCGCGGTTGGGACATGGGCAGTCTGATTCATGCTCTGGCCACTTTGTGAAGCATATTTTGGGGGGGAAGGTATTGGGAATCATTCAGGATCTCCAGGAGACATTTCTGTGGAGTATGGTAATGAGGTCTGATTGTTACAGGTTCAGAAGATAGTGGAAGAAGAGAAAACCATAACCACAAGTGCTGATAATTCTTTCAGGGGGTTTTGCTTTTGCTGGAGAGCAGAGTAGTTAGTTGGTGGGGATGGGGCTAGGAGAGGGTTTTTAAAGATGAGGGGTCTTACACTGATGTGCATATTTTAGTGAGGGGTTCTGGAGGGGCTGGTCAGGAGAAGGAGACTAGTAGGGTGGGCAGCGTGGTGGAGGAAGAGAGGGCATAGCTTGGGTGTGCAGGCAGAGAATTGCTGCAGACGGGCATGTGGGCAGTGGTCTGTTTCTTGTCAGGGGAGGGAAAGCAGATAGGAAGCTGAAAAAACCAAAAACTGTGTCCAGTGAGAAATGGTTGAAGGACCTGAAGAGAATGTGTAGAGAGCACGTATTTGGAGGCTGTCATGTGAAAGAAATAATTTTGTTCTGGATACTTCCAAGGGGTAAATTTTGAAATAATGGGTAAAAATCTACAATTTTCAGCATGATTTTCATCTTCTATATAGAAATTGAGTACTCGAGAAATTAACATTTCAAGCTGCTCAAAGGTAGAGAAGACTACCTCATAAGGTGGAAAGTTGCTTGTCATCGGAGCTATTCGTATGTCACACGTGGTTAGAAGGGTCAGGGGTGTGGTGGCCAAGGTGATCTTTCAGTTGCTGTCTAACCCTGACCACTGTGTATTTTGTGATTTTACAGCAGTAATGGCCAGCAGACCAGACAGCTGAGAAACCCTAAAATCTGTTCCAGGTTAATCTCTGGCCAGGCATGTGTTGGGCAAGCATGATAAAGCCTTACCTGCAGGTTCTGTCCCTGCAGAGGCCGGTAATTAAGATGTTACAGGGTGTCTTTGTGGGAACTTGAGTTTTCTCCAAGAGCTCTACAGTTATGTTTGTGAGGTATTTCTTTTCCTTTGGACTGCTGGAGCCTTAATGTCACCTGAGCCTCTGTGTGCAGCATCCTGGAGGTTGCCCTGTGTGGCCTGCCAGCCAGACAGCTTCATGAGTGTGCGCAACTGTGGGCGGCTTAGGAGGCCTTTGCTCAGCAGAACATTGTTTGGCACCTGCTGCTGCCTGGAACTGGGTATACAGTGCTGAGAAAAGTGGCTTGGAGCCTGGCTTTTGTGGAGAACAGTTTTTGCTTGGGATTCTCTTTTCGGTTGTGTTTTCTCCCATCCTCAGTGAGACCTTCTCCCCATCCTGAGCCCCAACCCTGAGAGCCTAGCAGTGTTCTTGGATTCATGGGGCAGGAAGGTGTTGGTCTTTTGGTCTCTTTGAAACTCATTGTGCATTCTTGGTAGTGAGTTAGTGGAGGTTCACCTGCTGTCCTGCCCAGAGTTCCTGCAATGAACAGAGTAGCATTGGGTGATTAGAAAATGCTGTGGAATTGACTTCTCAAAGTTGTTGCTGATGTCTGGGGTGCTAGTGCCTGCAGAGGAATGTAGAGTGATAAGTGCTGTGTCAATACTACTTTAGTTGCCTAGCCTTTTGGCAACCAGTAAGAATTGCTGTGAAACCAGACTGCCCTTACTTCCATTTGTGAAAGGGCTCTATTTCAAAGGAACAGATGCAATGATAAATTGTGAGAAGAAAAAGAATCCTGTATTATTGTGTCCTTGCTGTATTTACTTGAAAACTGCATATCCATTGGTAGGTGGCAGCCATCTTCCTGGCAGACAGGATTCACATGTGTGCCTGCACGTCCAATGCTTTCAGGAAGCCAGGGACTGGGGACATACATTCTGGTGAGTTTTTGTTTTATAAGCTGTATTCTTAGGTGTTTTGTTTGTAATGGCTAAGGATTTAGGCTCTAAGGTAGGCAGGTCTGTATCCAGAACATGGCTGCACTGCTTTCTTCTTGCTTTGGGACCGTCAAACTTTTTTTATTTTTGAGGCAGTGTCTCACTTTGTTGCCCTGGGTAGAGTGCTGTGGCATCACAGCTCACTACAACCTCCAACTCCTGGCTTAAGCAATTCTCCTGCCTCAGCCTCCCAAGTAGCTGGAACTCTGGGTGCTTGCCACAATGCCCAACTATTTGTTTGTTGTAGTTGTCATTGGTGTTTGGCAGACCTGGGCTGGGTTCGAACCCGCCAGCTCCAGTGTATGTGGCTGGAGCCCTAGCTGCTTGAGCTATAGGCACAGAGCTTGTCAAACTACTTTAAGCTACAGTTTCCTCATCTGCAAAATAGAGATAAGAATCTACCTCACAAAATCATGGTGTGGATGCCATGTAATATGGACCTGGCATTGGTAGCTATTCAGTATCTTTTCATCATTGTTCATATAACTTTCTTGTTTCAACATTTAAATTTGACAGTAACTTACCAACATAGATCTTACTCCTTTTGCCCCTCCCACCCAGTATTATTGCCGCACCTTATAGAGCAGATGGAATGGAGAAGGGAGAAACTGATGATGGAGCAAACAAAGTTCTGAAACATGTTTCATTACTTTAAAAACCAAAGTTTTTTATTCTGTTATATAAAGTAGCAATGTATTAGGCTGGGTATAACCTTCTGTTGTGGGGACTTATTTATGACCTGCTATGTAATAACAGCACTATGATTGATTGGCCCTTGCTATCTATGTTCCTGGCACTGCTAAAGATTTTACATTTATTACCTTAATTCCCACAAAACCCTATAATTTGGTGGGTATTATTTTCCTTTATACACAAGGAAGTGATTTGTAAGACATTGGGCCTTGGCATTCTTCTTTTTGATTACTTATTTTTGTGGGTTATTTGGGGAGGGCCTTGGCATCAGCATCAGTGATTGTGTTTATCAAGTGCTTGGTTTTGATTTGGGCATTGTAATGTGCATTTGGGACATCAGAACCACAAGGTAGAGGTCAGGTCATTTCTGACTCACTTCATTTTTCAGTTGCATAGAAAACTTAGTTTTTGTGAAGAAATAGATTGCTTGCAAGGAGTCGAAACAAAAGATTAGAGAAGGTATAACTGCTATCTTTCAGAATTAGAGATGTGGAAGAGAACCAAGAGGTCATCTAGTCCAAATCCTTCCCAAATGCCTGTATGGAGAGATGCTCCACAGCCAAGAATAATGAAGATTCATGGTAAAAATGCTGCATTCTTGCTAGTTGCTCTTCTTAGACTCACTACCTGCCCAGGCTGCCCATTGTACTGTTAGGTGCTGTATTTTGGTAGCACATTAGAAATTTCTCTGTTACATCTGTCCAGTTATCCTTCACCTTCTGCTGCCATGCAGGCCCAGGCTACTGCTTTTCCACAGGACTTGTCCTTCAAATATGGAGCTGCTGGGTCCTATCTTCCCTTTATCAACTCCACAGAAACACAGTATGCTTTTATTCCTCAGGTTACATCTGCAGAGACCTGTTCCCTGCCCTAAGGAAGCTTATGGTAGGTAGTGGATGAGAGAGAGATTAAATAAGGTCCTTGCAAAATGGCAGGTGCAGATGAGGAGTACCACTTAGGAAAAGCAGGAGACATGGATACAGAGCTTGGGGAGGGGGGCTAGTTTCCTGTTTCCTCACCATCCTGCCCAATGCCAGTTTGATGCTAAATGGAATGGGAAGTCAGAAAACATCTGAGGAGGAGATACATGCAGAAACAAGGATACACGAGCATTCAACTCCCTTTTGTGGTAAAAACACCCAACAAACTAGGAATAGAAGGAAACCACCTCAACATGGTAAAAGTTATGTATGAAAAACCCATGGCACATATCATACTCAATGGGAAAAGACTGAAAACTTTTAAGATCAAGAACAAGACAGTGATGCTCACTTTCATTATTTTTATTCCGTACAATACTGGAAGTGTTAGAGCAGTTAGGCAAGAAAAAAAAAATAAAAGGCATCTAAATTGGAAAGGAAGAAGTAAGATTATCTCTGATAGGTGATACTATCTTATATGTAGAAAATCCTAGATTCCACCAAAAAATCCTGTTTGAGGCTAATATTTGAATTTAGCAAAAGTAGCAGAATATGAAGTTAACACAATAATCAGTTATAGATATGTATGTTTTTTGAGACGAGTCTCATTTTATTGCCCTTGGTAGAGTGCTGTGGTGTCATAGCTCACAGCAACCTCCAGCTGCTGGGCTTAGGCTATTCTCTTGCCTCAGCTTCCTGAGTAGCTGGGACTACAGGCACCTGCCATAACACCCGCTATTTTTTTTGTTGCAGTTTGGCTGGGGCTGGATTTGAACCTGCTACCTTTGATATATGGTGGTGGTGCCCTACCCACTGAGTCACAAGTGCTGCCCCAAATCAGTTATATTTGTACACACTAATAGATATAACATATCTGAATCTGAATATAATTCTATTACAATTCTTTTTTTCTTGAGACAGAGCCTCAAGCTATGCCCCTAGCAACCTCTAACTCCTGGGCTCAAGCAAGTCTCCTGCCTCAGCCTCCCAAGTAGCTGGGATCACAAGCGCCCACCACAACGCCTGGCTATTTTTTGGTTGTAGCCATCATTGTTGTTTTGGCGGGCCTGGGCTGGATTCAAACCTGCCACCTTAGGTGTATGTGGCTGGTGCCTTAGCCACTTGAGCCACAGGCACTGAGCCTACAATTCTATTTATAATGGCATCAAAAAGAATAAAATACCTAGGAATTAACTTACCCAAGAAAGTGAAAGACTTATACAATGAAAACTTAAAAAGTTACTGAAAGAAATTAATCTTTTGTTTATTTATTTATTTATTTATTTTTTGGCCAGGGCTGGGTTTGAACCCACCACCTCCAACATATGGGGCCGGCACCCTAGTCCTTTAAGCCATAGGTCCCGCCTGAAATTAATCTTGTAAATGAGAACACATCCATGTTCCTGGATTGGAAGACTTAATATTGTTAAGGTGTCAATATATATATATATATATATTTTGAGACAGAGCCTCATGCTGTTGCCTTGGGCATCACAGCTCACAGCAACCGCCAACTCCTGGGCTTAAGCAAATTCTCTTGCTTCAGCCTCCCAAGTAGGTGGGACTACAGGCACCTGCTACAACACCCTGCTATCTTTTGGTTGTAGTTGTCATCATTGTTGTTTGGCAGGCCTAGGCTGGATTTGAAACTGCCAACTCTGGTGTATGTTGTTGGCGCCTTAGCCGCTTGAGCTATAGGTGCCAAGCCTAAAGTTATTAACTAAAACAATTTAATGCAGTCCCTATCAAAATCCCGTGAGTAGTTTTGTAGAAATGGAAAAACCCATCCAAAAATTCATATGGAATCTCAAGGAACCCCAAATAGCCAAAATAGTCCTTGAAAAGGAGAATAAGACTGGAAGACTGACACGTCCTGATTTCAAAACTTACCACAGAGTTACAGTAATCAAAATGATGTGGTATCAGCATAAAGACAGACACATAAACCAGTGGAATAGAATAGTGAAATATGGTCAAGTGATTTTTGACAAATGTGCCAGGCCATTCAATGGGGGGCAAAGACAGTCTTTTCAACAAATCATAGCAGAGCAGCTGGATAGCCACATGCAAAAGAATGGGATTTGACTCCTGCCTCTCACCATATACAAAAATTAACTCAAAATGGAAGAGAGACCTAAAGCACCATAAAACTGTTAGAAGAAAACATACAACAAGTGCTTCTGTATTGCCAATCATTTGTCAGTGATTTCTTGGCTATGGTATCAAAGATACAGGCAACAAAAGAAAAAATAGACAACTTAGACTTCATGAAAAATTTAAGCTTTTGTGCTTCAAAAGATACTATGCACAGAACAGGAGAAAATATTTGCAGATTATACATATCTGATAAAGTGTTAATATTCAGAGTATGTAGACAACTCATAAAACTTAACAACAAGAAGATGAACATCCCAATGAAAGAATGTGAAAAAGACTTGAATAGATATTTCTTCATAGTTGGTGAACAGATGGCCAACAGGTACATAAAAGATGCTAAACATCACTAGTTATTAGGGAAATGCAAATCAAAACTATAATGAGATACCACTTCACGCCCATTAGGATGGCTATTATCAAAAAATAGTAAAATATATTGGCAGGAAATGTTAATTGTTGGCAGTATGTGGAGACATTGTCACGCTTGTACTCTGCTGATGAGGATGTGAAATGGTACCGCCACTGTGAAGAATATATAAAGGTTTCTCAGAATACTAAAAATAGAGTCATCTTATGATCCAGCAATCATGAGTATACACCCAGAGGAATTGAAGGCCTGCTCTCAAAGAGATATGTATGCCAACCATGTTCACAGCAGCGTTAATCACAACAGCTAAAATGTGGAAGCAACTGATAAGCCACATGTGGTCTGTACATATTGTTAACCTTTAAAAGGTAGGAAATTCTACAACATGCTGCCACATGATGAACCTTGAAGACATTATGCTAAGTGAAATACGCCAGTAGCAAAAAGGCAAATATTATGTAATTCTACTTATATGAGATACTTAAGAGTAGTGAAAATCTTGGAGTCAGAAAGCCAAATGGTGGTTACCAGGGGCTGGTGGGAGGGAAGAACAGGGTGTTACATTGTTTAATGCGCTCAGAGTTTCAGTTTTGCAAGATGAAAAGACTTGTGGAGATGGATGGTGGTGGTGGTTCACAGCAACATGACTCTGTTTAATACTACTGCACTGTACACTTAAGATTAAGATGGGGAATTTTATGGTATGTGTATTTTACCATAATTTTAAAAGTTTTAAAGAATGCATGAGGAAGACAGTGTTCCTTCTTGTATATTGAACTTGCTTCCTAGGTCCCCCCAACCTTATTTAAGAGCTGTGCAAGAGAAGGAGCTGGAAAGCCGAGTCAGAGACCATAAGGAATCTTGTTTCAGTCTCTGGGGAGTCAGCTTGCTGCCCCTGAGGTGTGGGGCAGGGTCCTCACACACAGCACAGCAACCTGCCACTTGTCTAGCAGAAAGCCAGGTCAGGCGTGGGAGGCTGGCTGGCAATTTTGGTCCTTGTTTCTGAGGCAAAACATGAGAGAATCTCAATAATCTGAAGTACGTTTTCATCTAAGTTTCCTCCTGATGGAATTCTAAAACAAGCATTCTTATACACCTACTTCCAAGATCTATTTGGACAGGACACAGGTCTCACTGAATGAGCTAGGGAAGGGAGAATTTCACAGATTTCTTTTAAGATTTGCACATCTGCTGGTATTTTAGTGGTGCAGTGGCTGGGGAGAAAATTTACTAAGCTTCACTCTGGTCCCATAATCATGAATGTAATTCTCACTTTGTTGTTCTGCTCTCTTTCCCTTTTTTTTTTTTGTGAGACAGAGTCTTAGTCTGTTGCCCAGGCTACCTGGACATCAACATAGCTCGCAGCAACCTCAAATTTCTGGATTTAAGTGACTGCTTTTGCCTCAGCCTCCAGAATAGTTAGAACTACAGGCACCTGCCATAACACCTGGCTAATTTTTCCATTTTCAGTAGAGATAGGTTCTTACTCTTGCTCAGGCTGGTCTCAAACTCCGAAGCTCAAGGAATCCTTCCTCCTCAGGCTCTCAGAGTTCTAAGCCTATACGTGTGAGCCAGGCTCCCTTTTTCTATTTTTAAAGGTAATTCCCTACCCGCTCCACAAACAACCACCCACATACTCTGAGAGCTAGATATTGAGTGTTCTCATAACCAGCCAGGAATCAGTGACGACCTTTGACTATTGTTGTAAATAGAAACATAAACCCTGTTCCTGTGTGCACACTCACAGGCTGTCTCTGCAGCACTGTCCTCCACAGCCAAGGAATGTGCAGAGCTTCTGAGTCAGCAGTCAGCTGCTCCAGGACAAAGCATGCAGGATATTGTCAGCTGGCAGAGACTACACAGATGCCCTGGAAACCTGGCCTCACCTCTTCTTCCTCTTCCCTCCTCTGGCTCCTCACTTCCCCCATCCCTTCCTTTCACACCTTGGCTTTTCAGTCCCCAGGATTTCTGGCACCTTCCTGCCAGGTTTCCTGGTCTCTAGATTCCTGTGATTATGAATGTTGATTGTCCTAGGGTACTGGGATGAACAGTACACAGGGGTGGTCTAAGAGCAGCTAGGAGGAGCTGGCTTTGACCTTCAGGGAAATGTGCCTTCCTTCTGCCATTCTTCCCAGCTGTTGTCAAAATGAATGAGAATGGTGGGTAAGTCCCCTTCAGAATGAGGCAGTCCAGTAGAGCTGCAGAATAACGCTGTGGCACTCTGGAGTTGTCATCCTGCAGCAGTCATGAGGCTTACAAAGTAGGAAAAGTGAGGCAGCCCAAGGGAATTAATCTTGTGTAGTCTTACCTGCGGTGCCTGTCTCATTGTTCTGGGAAGCAACCTACCTCTGTTTATCTGTTGTCATTAGTGTCCTGGGTCAAAATCCCTTAGACAGGGTACCTAATACTTGCCTTGACACTGTTGTAACTCTCTGGGTGCTGTGGCTGAAATCTATTAATTTCAAAGTGTTTTACAACAACAAAAGGAGTAGGGACAGTTATTAATGAAGGTGTTCATCTATGGTGGGGTTTGATCTGGAAATTTCTGGTCGTGGTTAGCAGCTTTTTGGAAGTGACTACTTATTTCAAACAGAGTAGGCTACAACTGACCAAGGGGATGTTATCCCACACAGGCAGAACCCTTCTTTGAAAGTAAATGCCTAGGCTCGGTGCCTGTGGCTCAAGCGGCTAAGGTGCCAGCCACATACAGCTAAGGTGGCGGGTTCGAATCCTCAGCCCGAACCCACCAAACAACGACGGCTACAACCAAAAAAATAGCTGGGCGTTGTGGCGGGTGCCTGTGGTCCCAGCTACTTGGGAGGCGGAGGCAGGAGACTCACTTGAGCCCAGGAGTTGGAGGTTGCTGTGAGCAGAGCAGTGAAGCCATAGCACTCTACCCAGGGGGACAGCTTGAGGCTCTGTCTCAAAAAAAAAAAAAGAAATCTTTTTAGCACAGCAGCTGCCCACAGGAAGTGACCAGAAGACAGTCAATGTCGTCACAATGTGCCCAGACAGCACACTGGCCCTGCCTGTGCCTTGAGAGTGTTGGAGTCACTTGGGGATTGGAGTTTGCAGGTGGCTCTTCCCATGGTGTATGTAACCCTCAGCAGCAGTTAGCCTGAGCCTCTAAGTCTTCCTTTATAAAATGGAGATAAGGAAGCGTGCTTGCACCTCAGAAGACTGGGCAGTTTACCCGTTAGAGTGCAGAGTAGGCACCTACTAAGGGCATCACAAGTGCTTTTCTTTGTCTAGGTGAGAATGATTAAGAACCCATCCACACTTTTTGTCTCCGTGGATGGCACGGGAAGAAAGAAGTAGCCATAGAAATAGGTAGCAGACTTCTTCTGTGAGGGCTACTTTCCTGAGGCCCCGTCCACACAACCATCAGGACCCAGGAAGAGTTCTCATTTGTCATATCCACTAGATGGTTCTCCATCTATAGAAACTGCTTCATTGTTTTCAGGAGAGGGGCTCCACGCAGGCACGGCCGGCCGGCTGCAATCTCTAGGCAAGGATCACATTGGGGACAGAAAACCTATGAAATTGGTGCCACCAAGTGGCCCAGAAAGCAACTGTTGGTGTCCGTGTCACCAGCGCCACCTTGCCGTCTCCGCTCTGCAAACGGAATCTCTCCGTTTCCTCTTTTTGAAACAGCACCCACCAGCGACACTTGACTACACTGCCAGCCTTCAGGTCTGAAAAGGCTGCGGTGAAAAGAAAGGGCTGTGAGATCACATCTGACTCGGCTGTGTAGTTCCTCCCATGCTAAATCAGGTCAATGAGCTTATTTGTGTCAAATAAATTAGCCCAGCTGACTGCTAAGCTGCGGCAAGACTATTTATCTCGGCCTTCCGAGTTGGCGCTGGGCAGGCTGCAGGCGAAGCCCAAGCAGGTATGGATGTCTCAGATGGGGTTCGAGGATTAAACCCTGAAGGGCTGCCCAGATGCAAACCTCCCAGGGGAAACTGAGTCCAGCACATGACAGGACTTCCTGGGCCCCGGGCCTTGGAAGAGACACAGCAGCTTACAACCCCAAACAGTGCCTGCTGGTGGATGCCACAAAGCACTTCGGAGCACCTCTAAAACCTCTGTACCCTTGAAACCAGACACTGGACAGGCACAGCGGTGTTGGGGAAATCTGGGCTACCTTGAGCTCAGATAATCTCTTCACAATACCAGAAGCCCAGTATGACAGTCTACAGCTCCCTCCCCAACCTTTCTATTTTTTTAATGGCTGCACTTAGCAATTCACTAAATAAATGACACGCTTCAGAGATTTGGAGTGGAGTTTTCCTGTTGGGCCTCTCAGCTCTCTCAGGAAAGAGGGAGTTGAATCAGGAGACGCCCTCACCTGCCGTGGCGTGGCGGGTTTCGTCCTCGGCATGCCTAATGCAGGTCACTTCTGGCCACGGTAAATGCCTATCACTTATTTGCGAAGAACAAAAAGACTTCTTTCCTCACTGCGTAAAATCAGACAAGGGGAAAGGAAGGATGCGGCAGAGCCGAGCCCAACTCCAGTGCAGTGATCAAAGGGTTTTAACCTCCAACTGTGCTTCAGTTTGAGGCAGGAGGACCCTGCTCAGTGAATGAATGAGCTATCATTGGATTCAATCAATATAAGGGGAATTATTTTAAAATAATACATACAGTAGGAGTCTACCTTTATTTACATGCAAATACCAAAATACACGTTTAGATCCAAAAATACAGCTAGAACTCTCCATGGGAACTTTAATTAGTGGTTATCTCTGGGGGCTTGGAATCTAATTTGGCACAATTTAATTTCTTTGTTAAGTTCGGATGTTTTAAAGCTTCTGTCTGGTAATCACAAAAGCAATGAAAGGACAATTTTTTACTGAGCAAAGCCTACAGAAGCCCTGCTTAGGAATTCCAAGATGCTCTGGGTACCTTGGGTTAAGTGCACCTAAATAATTTAGCACTGCATTAAGGAACGGCAACATAGTACAGTTGTGAGCTTCATTGCCAAAAGGCAGCTGTTTTTATGGCGGAGAACACAGCAGCTGTTTTCACAGGTGCAGGGCAGCAATATGTGGTAATGTGGTCCCAGCAGAAATACAGTATCTTTCTAAAATCTGAGGAGAAAGACGCAGACAATGGTCGAGCCCCTGTTGAAATCTTTAAGAGATGAGGAAGGCCTGGCTTGTGGAAAAAAGGCCCCAGATGACGGGGCTACACTTACCCTGGGACAATCAAAGACCAGGGCCATGCCACCAAGAGAGAGTCACAGAAATCAGCATTTTGGATCAGCAAGATAACTTAGCAGTCACCCTCAACCAACAAATTTAGAAACCAAAGCCAGAGAGGTTAATTTACTCTGGTCATTAACGCCTGTGCTCTTGTCAATGAAATGAAGGTGCTACTCACATACTTCACCCTGCTGTTGTTACACGCGCGCACGCGTGCACACACACACACACACACACACGCATGGCCCATGTACGGGAACACACCCAAAGAAGCATGTGTAATGGAATCGCCTTTACCATTCAAATACGCATCAACTAATCAAATGTTTATTCAGGAAATATCAACGTTTTGATTCAATATTTATTCAACATTTTAATCTTGACATTCTCCAATACAATTTAATAAAATGGGTCGGGTGCGGTGGCTCACACCTGTTATCCTAGCACTCTGGAAGGCCAAGAGGGGTGGACTGTGGGAGCTCAGGAGTTTGAGACCAGACTGAGCAAGAGTGAGAGCCTGTTCTCTACTAAAAACAGAACAACTGAGGTAAGAGGATCACTTGAGCCCAAGAGGTGGAGGTGGCTGTGAGCTATGGTGCCACACACTCTACCAAGGGTGACAAAGTGAGACTCTGTCTCTAAATAAATAAATTAAATGCCCCAATTCCTGTAGGACAGGACCACACATACACACTCACTCTCTCTCTCTCTTCCTTAAGAATAGTAACAAAATGTGGCCAAGAAAGTCTGGAGTCTAGAATCTTGAATTACCGATACTGGTGTTCTCTCCTTTAGCCAACACCACTTCTGATCTTTTGGGATATCCGGATGCAAGAGTATCAGAAGCTTACCTACTCTACACTGCATCAAACATTTACAAATTTAAAAAATTCCGGCTCAGTGCCTGTGGCTCAAGTGGCTAAGGCGCCACCCACATACACCTAAAGTGGCGGGTTCGAATCCAGCCCAGACCCGCCAAACAACAATAACGGCTGCAACCAAAAAATAGCTGGGTGTTGTGGCGGGCACCTGTGGTCCTAGCTACTTGGGAGGCTGAGGCAGTAGACTCGCTTGAGCCCAGGAGTTGGAAGTTGCTGTGAGCTGTGAAGCCACGGCGCTCTACCCAGGGGGACAGCTTGAGGCTCTGTCTCAAAAAAAAAAAAAAAAAATTCCAAGAAGAAACAACCCAGTCAAAAACTTTGTAAATGCCTACTTATAAACAACATGTTTCTACGTGCAGTATGTTGTGATTCCTCTTGTCTCAGAAGGCTCGGTCCTGAGGTAAAAGTGGACTCCTGATAAAAGATTGGAATAATTAACTGCTTGGACCATTGGTTATAACTGGCAAGTTGTTTTCTTTACCACAATATTAAAGGCCGTACTTTCATTTCATATAGTCCAGCGGTTCAATTCTAACATCAGGCACTAGGCATGTTACACCAGGGAAGACGGTGGAGGTTCTGCTGAGACATGGAAGTGGCCACAGGAACACGAGCACTCGGCTGCCCGGCACAGCAGCGGACCTCCACGGGCAGGGCCACACATCTGTGAAAGCAGGCTGGGTGAGGAAGATCAGAGATCTCTGAGAGAAAGGATGGAGGCCAGTGCACAGAAGTGCACGCACGCTATGTAACTGCAAAGCAACACACCCAGGAAAGGGCTCTGCCGGGAAGGCAAAGTGCTAGCACACCACAGAGGCAGGAAAGCTGCTCTCATCCTCTATCTTGTTTTTATCATTACTGTGTACTCATGCGATATCCCAGAATGACTAGTTTCTAAATGGAATCTTTAATGACAGACCCACAGCTCTTCCCCAGACCCCATGCTCAAAGTCAGGGGTCCTCAAACTTTTTTAAACAGGGGACCAGTTCACTGTCCCTCAGACCATTGGAGGGCGGGACTGCGGCCCTGGCTGCTAAGCAGGACAGGCGGTGGCAAAAACACCCTGTGTGCCAGATAAATGTCCTAGGCAGGCAGCATGTGGCCCGCAGGCCATAGTTTGAGGACACCTGCTCAAAGTCATTCCATGCAAGGTGCTGGGCAGAGCCACCCTGCCGGGGCTGGAGGGAGTGTTCACGAGTCTGCGGTCCATTCTGCAGATGGAGGCCGGCTGCACTTGGCGGAGCTGGTGAGGACTCTGTGGCAGAGTAATAGTGACGCTCCTCCAGGCAGCACCGGGCTGGTAGAGGCTGCTAGGAAGTAACATGTCCTGTGGGGATTTCAGGGTAATTTAATCAGCAGCACTTCAGCACAGCAGAAAGCCGGGGCAGGGAAATAATGAAGTCTGCACACTGCTACCCTGAGCTCTCTCTGTTCAGCCTAAGGGGGGGAGATGACCCCAGAGCAGGGCTTCTCACCTTGGCCTGCTCACCTTGCAGCCAGGTAATTACGGGGCCGTCCTGGGCACTGCAGCGTGTTGAGCAGCATCCTGTCTGTTTTCACTAGATGCCAGTAGTACCGTCCCCTCCCCCTTGTGACAAAATTGTCTCTAGACATTGTCAAATGTCCCTGGGGGCGGGGAGGAATGGCCCCTGCTTGGAAACTGTTAGATCAACTGGATAAGTTAGTTTGTGAATATGTGAGTTACTTGCTCCTAATACAGGATTGAAAAAGAAAAGAGAAGGGGTTTAAGGCTTCCTTTGTTTAAAAATGCTCTGTAGTGATCCATAAGGAAAAAATAAACTGGCCAAGTCAGGAATGGGAAGTTCACTATGTGGGAATACATGGCCCATTGGAACATGAAATGGGGTTCATCTCACTAGAAATTAAATAAACCCAAATGAGAACACTGAGATCCAGTAGCAGAGTTTAGAAATCAAAACAGGAGGTTAGCAGGAGCACGGTACAATGAATGAATACTCCCACACACATCAGGCGAATGTAAATCAGTGAAAATGATTCAGATAAGCACGCAAACATGGATGGAAAGGAATGTGTATCAATGCATTCTTTTTTTTTTTTTTTTGAGACAGAGCCTGAAGCTGTCACCCTGGGTAGAGTGCTGTGCCATCACAGCTCACAGCAACCTCCAACTCCTGGGCTCAAGCGAGTCTCCTGCCTCTGCCTCCCAAGTAGCTTGGATCACAGGCGCCCGCCACAACGCCTGGCTATTTTTTTTTTTTTGGTTGCAGCCATCATTATTGTTTGGCGGGCCTGGGCTAGATTCAAACCTGCCACCTTAGGTGTATGTGGCTGGCGCCTTAGCCACTTGAGCCACAGGCACCAAGCCTATCAATGCATTCTTTACAGGAGCAAAACAACCAACCCTGGAAACAAGATAATGTCTTCAGCAGGTGTTAATAATATTATATATCCAAGAAATTGATACCAGGTGCCATTAAAAATTATCACATAGGCTCGGCGCAATGATGGCTGCAAGCAAAAAAAAAATAGCCAGGTGTTGTGGCAGGCACCTGTGATCCTAGCTACTTGGGAGGCAGAGGCAGGAGACTCGCTTGAGCCCAGTAGTTGGAGGTTGCTATGAGCTGTGATGGCCCGGCACTCTACCCAAGGGGACAGCTTGAGGCTCTGTCTCCAAAAAAAAAAAAAAAAATTATCACATAGGCCTATAAGTAACATGAATATTTGTTATAGGATTATTTTTTTTTTTTTTTTGAGACAGAGCCTCAAGCTGTCCCCCTGGGTAGAGTGCCGTGGCATTACAGCTCACAGCAACCTCCAACTCCTGGGCTCAAGCGAGTCTCCTGCCTCCACCTCCCAAGTAGCTGGGACCACAG